>PVKZ01002984.1:0-168754 GCA_004027375.1 Macroglossus sobrinus
TTGTCCCCCACCCCCATCCAGCTGTGGTGAGGAGTCCTCTCCCCATCTCTGTCAACAGAGGCCAACTGGGGAAATTGAGCTTTTGTCCTCCCCTGGCACTAATAACGTGGTGCCCTGCTTATCCATCAGGGCACTGCCAGAGGAGGCCTGCTGAAAGAGATATAAATAAGACCCAGAGTCCCAATACAAAAACATCCAGATTTCAATAGAAAATCATTTGTCCTACTAAGAATCAGAAAAATTACAGCTTACTTGAGATGAGACAATAGACAGATATTAACATAGAGATGAAACAGATGTTAAAATCATTTCATAGGAATTTTAAAGCAGTCATTATAAAGCTGCTGCAATGAGCAATTATAAACATGCTTTAAATGGTCAAATAGAAAGTCAAAGCAAAGATATAGAAAATCTCAACGCAGAGAACGTATAAAGAAAAAATGCAAATGGAAACTTTAGAAATAAAAAAATACAATAAAATACAAATCTCAATGGATGGGCTCACCAGTGGAATGGAGAGAATGGAGAAAAGAATCATGAACTGGAAGAGAAAACAAAAGAGAAAACAATAGAAACAGAGAGAATCTGAACAACAGAGAGAAAGTTGACTGAATAGAAATGAACAAATCCTTACAGAAGATTTAACATATTGGTGTCCCAGGAGGAGAGTAGAGAGAGAGGCTGAAACACTAAATATACAATACCTGAAAACTCCTCAAATTTGGCAAAATACCTAAAGCTATAGATTCAAAAAAACCGAGTGAATCCCAAAGAGGATAAACCCAAAGAAACCCACACCAATATACATTAGAGTCAAACTTTTGAAAATTAAAGACAAAGAAGAAATTTTGAAAGCAGTAAAAGAGAAAACACACCTTACTTTTAGGGAAAATATTTGAATGACAGCTGTTTTCTCATCATAAGCCATGGAGGCCAGAATTGATGCCTCTATAATGTAATATCTAGAGCACCACTAAAAAGACTATGCAAACAAATACACTCAAAAACAGTATGGATACATAAAAATGGAATTCTTTAAAAAGTGTTTAAGTAACTTATGGGAAGGAAAAAAAACAAAAACAAAAACAAGGAGAGAACAAACAGGGCAAAAAGTAAAATGACACTAAAGCCCTAACATATCAATTACATTAAATAATATGTGCAAAGTATATATAAATGGTCTAAACAAGACATTAAAAGGAGAGATTGGTAGACGAAATTAAAAAAACATGACTCAACTATATGCTATATACAAAAAAAACTTTTAATATGATAATATGGGTAGGTTGAAATTAAAAAGGTGAAAAGTTATATTATATAAACATTAATGAAAAGAAAGTAGTAGAGGCAATATTAGTATCAGGTAAAGTAGACCTCAGAGCAAAAAATTACCAGAGATGGAGAGGGACATTGCATAATGATACATCTACTATGAAAAATAGTTTGGCAGTTTCTTTTTAAAAACTCCGAAAATATGTCTTACCATATGATGCAACAATTGCATTCCTGAGCATTTAGCTCAGAAGAGAAATGGAAATTTGTGTACACAGAAAAACCTGTACACAATTGTTCATTGAAACTTTATTTGTAATAGCCTCAAACTTGAAAACAACAAACACATCCTAACATAGGTAATTAGTTAAACTGTTGTGTCATAGTGTACTATAAAATAATACTCATCCATTAGAAGAAACAAACTAATTGAAACATGAAACAACTTGGATGGATCCCAAGGGCATTATGACCAATTTCAGAATCGCATACTGTATGATTCCATTCATATAACATTCTATAAGTGGCATAATTACGGAGATGGAAAATAAATGAGTGGTTCTCAGGAATTTGAGATGGTACGGGAAAGGAAGATTTGACTATGAAGGGTAGTACAGCGTATCTTTGCAATGATGGAATACTTCTGTATCTTGGTGGTAGTGGTCACACATATGACAAAATGACATACATATTGTACCAGTGTCAGTTTCCTGGTTATGATATTTTTCTATAATTACAAAAAAGATGTAACCATAGAGGGAAACTAGATGAAGGATACAAGAGACGTCTTTGTACAATCTTTGTAACTTCTTGTGAATCTACAATTATTTTAAAATAAAAACAATTAATTTTTTTGAGCACTCCAAAAGACCAGTGGGCACAAACGTTCCACCTTTGCTTTAGTCTTCCCTCAGGATAATAATTCCTGCCTTCTGACAAAGTAGCCAAAATACCAGAAGAGAGTTGAATGGATGATGAATATTAAGCTAATATTACATATACTGCTACTGCCAGGATTTTTACTAATTGTTAACATTTACGTTAACATCTGCTTTGTGTTAGGCATTGTGTTAAGCAATTTACATGCATTATTATAATTAAACCTCATAACTACCCCCAATAAATTGGTAGTTATTCTCAGATAAAGATGAGGAAATCGTAGGTTAGCATCTTCCCAGATAGTTGGTGGAGGGGACTTTCACCTGGATTTCATTGAAACAGGGTCCTGAGTACTCCAGAATTTTGATATGGAGAGTAAAAGGTGAAAAAAAATGTTCTTTCAAAGCTCCCAGCCATCTGTAACTGGTGAAGATTTGGTATGACTACTGTACATCTCAATTCACAGTTCACATGTGTGAAGAACACCCTATTGGTGCTCTGCCTAAATCCTCTCATGTCTTATCCTCTGTTCAAAAAGCTCGAGTTCAAAATGACAACACCTGTATTTCTTTATCTCTGGCTGCTTACTCTGTCCTGGAGCCATCCCAAGCCAGAGGTTTCAGGGAATTAATGTTCCCTGCTTAAGGCAGAAAGAAAACGAGCTCCATGAAACCCCAGTAGGCAGGAAAATTAGTTAGGGGGTTTCCAGGTCTGCCTGCAAAGACACTGGCTGTACTCTTTCTATCCTATCTATTCTAACCTAATCCACCAACAATTAAATGAGTCATGGGGGTCCTAGTCCAGAATATGGAGTTGGGGATCCTGGCTTCTCTTACCTGTAGGTCCTCTCCTCATGCTCTTTGTAGCTCTCTTATTTGCTCCCTGTATCCTGAACTGTCTTGTCAAGTTTGTTTGCTCATGCCTAGAGTTCATAAAATTACAAACTATCCTTATACCAGCTCCTAGGCCAAGAAGATAAGGAGGTTGATGCCCTATAAGAATTTAAAGGGATCAAAAGGGGGAAATGAAGAGGAATTTTCCACTCAAATCAGTACTCTGTTCTGCTTCTGTAGACATGCTTGCTGCATAGGCCGAAGGGCAGCATGATCTTGAAATCAACAGAATATTCACCCTCCCTTTTGCTTGTTCTATTTGGATAAAGAATGTATTGCCTTTGCTTCTCAAGAACAGATGTATTGCCTTTGCTTGTTAAGCCCTATAAAAGTAAGGTTACCCCTGAGCTCAGGACTCAGATCTTCAGAGTGCTAGCTCTTCTGGGACCACCGGTGTAATAAACCTGAGTTCTCCAACTCTCTGAGTGGTGCTTGGTTTCTCCCCAGACTTGTTTCACAACATCTCTGCAACACCATATGGACTTGAAAAGCAGAGTAAGACACCGACAAGCAAGCAAGCAAACATACAAATGCCAACACAGAGCCTCAGACATAACACCGGTTTGGGTCAGAACCTAAAGAAAGTAGGCTATGAATGACATGTTTGTAAAGGGGCTCAGCCTTTGGGAGACAGTGACACACCAGGCAATGGGTACTGAGCACCCCACACAAATGTTGGAATAGAAGGCTGTGCCCCAGACATGTAGGTAAGGTTGTTAACTCATGTATCCCCACTTGGTTTGTTTGTGTCAAATGGACAGACTGCAGCATGTTTGGATGCCCCAAACACTAGTCTGGTATTCTCATGACAACAGATTTCTGGACACCGGAACATTGCTTGGATTTGATGGGATTGTATTCCATCTGTCACAGAGCTGCCTAGCTAAGACTATTGTGGTCATCTGAGTGCTATTCAAAATGGAATGGCAGTGCCAGTGGCTCAGTATTTGTTGGGACCATGTCCGTCATCTTCCTTCGTTGTTTTGAGAATGAGAAGGACTCCAAAAGAATGTATTCAACTCTTCCTGAGAAGTCAGCTTCCTGAGAGTCAGAAGATAAACAGGGTAATCCATGCTGGAAAAGGGGAGTGAGAAACAGGGAAATGAAAAGAAGGCTGTGACACTGCTGACAGAGGGAACCCCTGACCCCTTTCTCAGTAGCTTTCACAAGGTTCAAACTTGGAGAACAACAAACAACCTTGTTTAGAACAAAGGGTACTTGGGAGCCATTTGTTCTGTTGGCCTCAAACTAAAGAAAGTCTCCCGGGGACCCTGGTGGATGCCAACTTTTCCATATTCCTGTCCTGTACAAGTGATTCCCTCTGTCTGAAACTCTATCATCATGGCTCTCCAGAAACAATACAAATTTCTTAAGGCACAGTACAGAATGCAAGGCATTTTCTAATGCAAAACCTATGAAATGAATTATTGGGTCAATTCTTTTCAGACATCCAATGAGAAGGAGGGTGGGAGAGGGAAAGGTGCCAAAGAATCAGCTGGTGGCTTCTGGGTGCTGCGAAGTCCCTGGACCCACTGCTGACTTGTCTGGAATCCTCAAAAGTTAAGGCTGACCACTGGAAATGCGGGTCACCTTGCATACGCTTTTTCACAGGCACCAGAAATTCCATAAGTGAAGAAAAAAGGAAAGGATGAAGTTCGAGGTGACCTTGGAGCAAATAAAAGGTTCTCAATTCACTACTGAGGAAAACATCTGAGAGATGCCACAGCCAGGCCCCCTCCTCAACCATCTGGGCCCTGGCCCGAGCTGCTGCCTCAGGTGGACTGGGCCTCTCTTGGCTCCCGATACTGGGTATCTCAGCCACCTTCTCAGGACAGGAGGCTCTCTCTGGTCCTGACCTGGATGCTGGGCTGAGCAGGCTGCCGGCCACCCGACAGTTGTAGGGAAGCAGCGCATGAAGCTTCATCCTAATGGTTCTGGGCTTGGGTGTGTGGAGGTGGAGAAATCTAATCTGGTAGATTTCATTTTCTTAATTTGACTCTTGAAATTTAGATTCTCGAATAAAGCACAGACATATTTAAAGTTGATATTGGTTTCAGGGGCACACTGCCCAGCCATGACAGTTCCAGACAAAATGTTCATCACTAGGGGTCAAGTGATCATCTGTCAACCAGAAAACGATCATCATGTGACTGAAAAGATTCTCCTCTTTTTGGATACACAGCCTTCACAAGCAAGTTCAACCAAATGTTGACAGATGTGTCTGGGCAACATCTTTGACACACTCACAAACTCTGCCAGACATTGATACCCCCAAAAGTCTCTTGTGGCATACATGCTTCTTTGCACCACCATGAAAGCACAAGAACAATGTGCCCACATAATTAATCACAAGTAAAACTGTACGCCAACACTCATAGAAATGTTCACCCAGACACACAAATGAGAGTACTAACATATTTCTGCCTGCCTGAATATCACACAATCTCTTCTCTATCACACACACACACACACACACACACACACACACACACACACACAGAGAGAGAGAGAGGGGGGGGGACACTGTAAACTTCTAGCCAGAAATCTATTCAAATTCATATCTTTAGAAATTGAGGGACATGCAATAGATCAACCACACCCACAGCCAGCTGGAAAAGTGAGGCATTTGTGGCTGTGCCTGTTTGATACAGACACATGAACACATGAAGGCCTCCGATATCAAGAAGGCTTCCCACCTGGGTTCTCAAGGACTCCAGAGGACTTTCTCTTTAGCAAACCACACTCCTGGCCCTAGCTCAGTCTCCTCAGCCCTCTGACTTCCTGGCCTCAGGAGGAAAGGGATAGTGCCTGGCAGCATGGCTGGTGGAGGGGATGTGTGGTCTCCTCTTCTGAGGTGCTGCCCAGGCCTGATAAAATATGACCCAACACTCTGCCACCAGGACCCAGTCTCTGACTGCCCCAGCTGGGCTGGACATAGGCCTGGACAGCAACCAAGGTCCCAGGAACAGGGAGCTTGCTGGTGGAACAAAGCCCTGCTGTGGACAAACAGACTGTCCAGAGTGAGGGTAGGAGAAGGTGAGAATGGGCTGCTTGTGTTTGGTTGGGTAGTGAGGATCATGGCTGTGGAGAGGGGGTAAGGACACTGGTCAAATGGGAGAAGGAAGAGCAGTCAAAGTGGCAGCAAGGGAGTATGAAAATGTGGAGGAGGCTGGGAATGGGCTGCCTGGAGGCCGAAGAAGGTGGAAGGATTCTGGGAGTGGACTTGAGAGCTGAGAGTGAAAGGAACATGGAATGGGGAACCTAGAAAAAGAGTGGGGCTGCTGTGTCATGGTATGACACAGAGGAGGAAAGAAGGAGGGAGAGACCCCTTCCTGCCTGGCTCTAGTCAATTCTAGGGCAACAGCTGTGATTAATTGACAGCTCATCTCGCCTCTAAGGAGCATTGATTGGGCAACTCACCTGTGTTAATCTTGGGGCCCAGAGAATCTGAACTCCTGTCCAGTCACTCCTTCCTGCCAGGCTCGGAGCTCCCCTATGAGGTATCTATGTGCCCTGGGTCATAGATACCTCATAGGGTCTGGCGGGAAGCAGTTTGCAGAAGACCCAAGTGAGGACAGAGGAAGAGACAGAGAAAGAGCTCCAGAGGGGAGCAAGAGGCAGGGAAAATTGGCTTGTTCACTTACCGATAAGTCAAGAGACCTGGGGCGAGCATGAATATTGGTGACCCAGTTGCTCAAGGACGAAGTGATACTGGCAGCATCCCTGCCTGCTGCTCCACAGAGCTTAGGGTTATGCAGCTGCTGGGTGTCCAAGTGGAGGCAGGATGGTGACTCCCAGAACTCTCAATTCCAGGCCCTTTTCAGGCCTGGCTCACAGGATGTTCAACATAACAAGGCCAGCTCTTGTCCTGGGCCTTCTCTGAAACTTGGTTTCTTAATCCTTTTTGCCATACTGGTGGGTGAGTGGTGATAATAGCCTCAACTGGGCAGTGGGCAGTGGCCTCATTTCACTGTGAGTGTGCCATTTGTGTGTCCTGTACCAAAAATGGCACATCAGGACTGCTGCGTACAGCTTTGGCTTTATCAATAGAAGACCTCCAGTAGCAGCCCCAAGTGTGTCTTACCATCTCCTCCCCAGTTCAGCACTGGCATAGCAGAGTGACTGGCTTTGCACTCTCCACAGGGCACAGAGCTCCTGGAGACCCCAGGAGAACCAAGGCTCAGGATTCTTTCTTGTCCTAGGCCAGTGTGTCAGCCATTACCTGCCAGCCTGCTGGGAGGCCAGTGTCCACTGCCACACATTGACCTCTTTGGCCTCCCTAATCATAGTCGTATCTGCATTCTATCAGCCAAAATGCCATAAGCTGTCCCCTTTGGGTCAGTGGCTGGTCCAGCCACCAGTGTTTAGGCCAGAGGCAAGAGGTCACCTAACAACCCTAGGAATTTTGGAGCCATGTTCTGCCTCTGGCCTCTGCCACTTAGGAACTCCTAAATTTGCCCATATGTTTGGTGGTTGGCCTTTTTGAGCCCTCCCAGTCAAGGCAAGGGAACTGTGTCACACTGCAAGGGACAGGGCCCTTAAGATTTTGCTCCCATGTGAACTTGAAAAGAAAAGCAAGACACCGACAAACAAACAAAGAAACAAACAAACAAAAGCTAACTCAGATCCTCAGATGAGACCGGTGTGGGTCAGAGCTAAGGGCAGTAGGGGGAGAACAACATGTACATAAAGTGGCTCAGCCTTTGGAAGACGGTGACACACCAGGCAGTGTATGCTGAGCACCCCACGCAGGTGACCGAAGTTAGAGTAGAAGGAAGTGCCCCTGACATGTGGGTGAGGGTGTTAAGCCACGTAACCTTGCTAGGTTTCATTGTTTCAAATGGTCAGACTGTGGCAGTTTTGGGGACACCAAACCCTAGTCTGGCATTCTCACGATGACAGATTTCTGGACACACTGGAACATTGTTTGGATTTGATGAGATTGTTTTCTACCCTGTCACAGAGTCTCCTAGGAAAAACTATTGGAGTCACCTGAGTGCTGTTTGAAACGGCATGGCAGTCCCAGTGCCTCTGTTTTTCTTGAACCCGTGTCTTTAAACTTCCTCTTGTGCTTTGAAGCTGAGGAGGATTCCAAAAGTATGTGTTCAATTCTTCCCGAGAAGTCAGCTCCTCGAGAGCCAGAAGAAGGACAGGGTCATCCATTCTGGAACAGGAGAGCGAGAAACAGGAAAATGAAAAGAAAGCTGTGACGCTGCTAACAGAGGGGCCCCCTGACCCCTTTCTCAATAGCTTTCACAAGGTTCAAACTTAGAGAAAAATGAACAACCTTGTTTAGAACAAAGGGTACTTGGGAGCCATTTGTTCTGTTGGCTTTGGGCTAAAGAAGGTCTCATGATGAATAGGCTCATTCCAACTTTTTAATATTTCTGCCCTGTCTAGGTGATTCCCTCTGTCTGAAACTCTATTGTCATAGCTCTCTGGAAACAATCCGGATTCCTTAAGGGACAATACAGGATGTAAGGCATTCCTCAAGACAAACCCTTCTAAATGGATCATTGAGTCAATTCTTTTCAGACATCCAATGAGAGGGGGTTGGAGGAGGGGGAAAGGTGCCAAAGAATTAGCTGGTGGCTTCTGGAAGCTTTAAAGTCTCTGGGCCCACTGCTGAGTTGTATGGATCCTGAAAAGTTAAGGCCAGCCACTGGAAATACGGGTCACCTTGCATATGCTTTTTCACCAGAAATTCCATACCTGAAGTAAAACAGAAAAAGATGAAGTCCGAGGTAACCCTGGTGAAATGAAAGATTCTCTACTTCCTACTAAGGAAAACATCTGAGAGATGCCACAGCCAGACCCCCTCCATAGCCATCTGGGCCCTAAGCCAAGCTGAGAACTCAGGTCAACTGAGCCTCTCTTGGCCTCCAATACTGGGTTTGTCAGCCACCTCCTCATGACAGGAGAGTGTGGTCCTCTGAGTAACATATTTGACACACTCACACACTCTACCAGACACTGATATCCCCAAAAGTCTCTTGAAGCACATATGCTTCTTTGCACTCCCACTAAAGTGCCGGCACAAGGCACCCACATCATTAAACACCGGCACTCATAGAAATGTTCACCCAGGCACACACGTGAGGGCACTCTCATATTTCCACCTGCCTGGATATCACACAAAGAGAGGAGAAGAGGCATCTGAAAAATACAAAAGAAATGGCTTTCAGAAATGACCTTCTCAGCCAGTTGAAGTCCATTCCTAATTGCCTTTTTCCGCCTTCCAGGACTCTCCAGCTCACATCTGTTGATGCATGTCTTACCAATCAGCTAATCCTTATCTCTGTAGCTCTGTAAGTATTACAAAACTGTGTAAAACTGCTTGTTATGTTGTTACAATTGAGCTCAGCCTTTGGATAGAAATCTGTTGAGCAGGTGCCACCATCAATAAGTGCTACTTCCTGCTTGTAGCCTACGTGTCCTGTCTCTGTGTTCAGGAATCCTATAATTGTGCTCATATCACCAAGGTCACGGGTTCTACAAAACAAACTACCTATAAGACCAGTGATCTGGAAATTCTTTTCTCCTTATAGCTCCCAAGCCAAAGCTCCCCCTTCCCATCCTGAGTAACGAAGCACACGCAAAAACTCAGACAAAGGGAAAACATGCCCTTGCATGGACACTCAGAAGTATATAAACTATAATAAATCTAACCAGAGTGAGCTCATGCATGGAGCTGTTAACCCCATACACTCCCCCAGTCAATAAATTCTCCTTCCTCTAACAAAGTTGTCTGAGCATCCAAATTCCTCTGTTGGGTGTCACTTTGTGCAACAGATTTCTGGTGCAGTGGCCGGAAAGTGAGGAGGAATGGTGCCTGCATTTGGTGGACTTCAGATACCCCTCTGGGGAGATCCCAACCTGCCCTGTTGACACGCCCACGTGGACGCCTCACAAGATGGAAGGGGAAGACCCAGCTACTCATCCCTACAAGAATCAGACAATGAAGAAATGAGAAAACTAGGATGCATCAGGACTATGGTAAGGAAAAAATGTGTAAGATCCTGCCCAACAGGGCAGAAGAGGAGAGTGATCATCTCCTGAGGTCACCCATGTACTCTATATTTGTTAGGGGAAACTGTGGCCTCATAGGTAATAGGGTGGAGGGTGGAGGGTGTTTGGTTAATACAGGGCAAAAGTAAAGCCTGATCACCCTCTGGAGAGTAACCGAGTGCCCTCCACAGGTTAAGAGAAGTGATTGCTTACTCTCCAGAGGACAGGTTAAGGAATGGTGGGAGGTTGTATGAAAGAGAGTAAGTGCTGAGTAACTGAGATGTGGTCTTGCCACAAAGTGAGAGTTGAGCTGCAGTCTGTGGTTACATGGTGAACATACTCCAGTGATCCAGGTTGGGGGTTTATACCAACCCACCAATGCTACGAGGTGCCTGAAATATCTCTGTGAGGGGAAAGGCCGGAAACTGGCGATGTGAGTGACATCTCCTCCAAAGTTTCCCCAACCCTATCCCCCAACCTTCCATGTGGTGTGATTGTTGTCTATTGTGGGAGGCATGGGGGGCACACAGGGAAAGCCTACTACCCTGGCCGCAATGGTCAAGAACTTCAAGAAAGGATATACAGGAGATTGTGTGAGCTAAAATGGCCCACTTTGGGGGTGAGATGGCTGGCAGAAGGAAGCCTGGATAGGTCTCTTGTGCAAAAGTAGTTATTGGAGATCCAGGCCATCCTGACCAGTTCCCCTACATAGATACTTGGTTTGCTTTAGTACTGCACCCTCTCCCTTGGCTTAGAGGTCAGGCTTTCACTGTGTTAGTAGCACAGGCAGGGAAGTATTCCACCAAATCCAAAGCACAATTGCCGTTGTTGGTGCCAAAGATGTTAGCCCCAAATGAGCAAGAAGAAGCAGAAAGCCTGGCTCCCCCACCGTATATACCAGCAAGATTGCACCCATCATTGCCTCGTTCCCCGTCCACCCCAGGGACTGTCACTGGCTCAGCCACATCATCGCCTGATCAATCTAGTCCTGGCATAAACCTGGGCCTGAGGTGTCTCCCACTACTCCGGAATCAGGTCCAGGTTCTTTCCTCATTTGGAGGTTGCGCTCAACGCAGTGTCTGGAATGCAGATGCCTCTGAGAGAAATGAGAAACCTCATAATGAATGAGCAGGGGTGCATAATAGAGCAGCGGGTGCTAGTGTATCAACCTTTCACTACTAACCTTCTCAATTGGAAACACCACATTCCCTCATATACATAAGAGCTGCAGGCCTCAATAGACCTCATGCAGTCTATATTTCAAACCAGCAATTCCACATGCATCGATTGCCATCAATTGCTCTTCTCTATTCGACACGGAGGAAAGACACCAAAGAATACAGGTGGCAACTAAATGACTAAAGGAGAATACTCCTAAGGAAATCCAGAATCCACAGGAATATGTAAGGATCCAGATGCCAGGAGAAGATCCTAGGTGGAATACAGAGTAAGGCCTGAGATGGCTAAGGAGATACAGAGAGGCTCTCCTCCAAGGCTTCTGAAAGGAAAGACAGAAGGCTACTAAAATCAATAAAGTGGCAGAGACTTTACAAAGAAAGAATGAAAGTCCAGGTGACTTCTATGAGAGGTTACGTGAGGCCTACCAGATCTATACTCCTTTTGATCCAGAAAGTCTAGAAAACCAGAAAATGGTTAATATGGCCTTTGTTGGCCAGAGTGCAGGAGACATAAAGAAGAAGCTCCAAAAATTAGAAGGCTTCTCAGGAATGAACATCTCCCAACTCCTCGAAATAGCCAACAAGGTATATGTCTATAGGGAAGTTGTCTCCAAAAGGGAAGCTGAGCACCATATGCAAAGGAAGGCTGAGCTCATAGCTGCTGCCTCTCAACAACAGGGCAAAGGAAAGCCTCCCCCATTTGAAAACAGAAAAAAGACAGGCAAGGGGAAGAAAAGGTAGTCAAGAAGAGCCCCCTTGTGACGTGATCAGTGTGCTATATGCCAGGGAACCTGTCATTGTAAAAATGAATGTCCCAGCTGGGACAAAGGGGAGATATGTTTGCCAGCCACCTCCAAAAGGGAAGACACATTGTTCAACTTCACTGGGGAATACCTCTTGGACTGAGGGCAACCAGACTCAGGGGCCCTCTATGAGTCTATGGTCAATATCATGGTAGGGAGCCAACAGATAGACTTCCTGATTGACACAAGGGCTGAACACTTGGTGGTGACTCAGCCAGTAGTGCCACTCTCCACAGGTAGAGTGGACATTGTTGGAACCACTGGGAGACAAGCAGAACAAGCATTCTGCCTGCCCCATAAATGTACTATAGGAGGTCATAAGGTTATGCATCAGTTTCTGTACATGCCTGGCTGTCCAGTGCCCTTGTTAGGGTACAACCTAAGCAAGTTAAGGCCTACTATATCCTTTGCTGACAATAGCCGGCTAGACTTACAAGTGCCCAAGCCTAGGCGTGTTCTAACTCTAACCATTCCCAGAGAGGAGGAATGGAGGATTTTTGCTACCAAGATGGGGAAGCTGCTTAGCCAGAGACTGACTCAGGAATGGCCCAGAGTATGGGCTGAGGACAATCCTCCCAGGCTGGCAATAAACCAAGTGACAGTGCAGATAGAATTGAAGCCTGGGGCACTGCCTATCAGTGTCAGAGACAATACCCAATTTCTAGAGAGGCCTTGGAAGGAATTTAGGTGCATTTACAGAAGTTCAAGGAGCATGACATTATTATCCTGTACATTAGTATCCTGGAATATTCTTTTACTCTCCATCAGAAAATCAGGATTCAATGATTACTGACCAGTACAGGACTTGAGAATCATAAATGAGGCAACGGTGACACTGCATCCAACAGTACCAAATCCCTACACTCTCCTAAGCCTCCTTTCTACCCAAGTCTCCTGGTTCCCTTGCCTAGATTTGAAAGATGCCTTCTTCAGTACAATGCTGGCTCCTGAAAGCTGGGAGCTGTTTGCCTTCCAATGGGAGGATCCAGCTACAGGGGCAAAAGTGCAGCAGTTGGACCAGGCTTCTACAAGGTTTCAAGAATTTCCCTATCTTCTTTGGGGAGACTCTTGCTCAAGACCTCCAGCAATTCCTCACAGAGAACATTGGGAGTGTTCTCCTTCAGTTTATAGATGATCTGTTGCTAGGTCACAAGACTCTCCAAGGATGTGCTTAAGGAATGGATGAGCTCCTACATCATCTAGAGAAGAATAGATACATTCTTCTTGAAGAAGAAGGCCCAGATCTACCAAAGGCAAATAAAATACTTGAGATTCATTCTTCAGCAGGGAGAAATGAGGCTAGGAGTAGAATGGAAACAGGTTATTCAGAATATCCCAGTCCCCACCACAAGGAGTCAAGTTAGAAAATTCCTGGGTGCAGTAGGATTTTGCTGTTTGTGGACCCCCAACTTTGCAATACTAGTTAAACCCCTTTATGAAACCACAAAGGGGAGAAGAAAAAGAGCCCATGGAGGGGGCATCAGAACAAGAATGTGCTTTTCAGACACTTAAAAAGGAATTACAAGTGTCCCCAGCACTAGGTCTTCTTAACCTAGTGAAGTTTTTTGTGTTGTATGTCTTGGAGAGGAACAAGACAGCAGTGAGTATATTAACCCAGGACTTGGGGTCATGCCCTAGATTAGTAGCTTACCTCTTCAAACAATTGGATGGAGTCGCTAAGAGCTGGCCACCCTGTCTAAAAGCCTTAGCAGCCACAGCATGTTAGTACAAGAGGCAGACAAATTGACTTAGGGACAAAACTTAAAGGTGTGGGTACCTCATGCTATAGTAACTCAGATGAATGCAAAAGGGCATCCTTGGCTCACATATGCCCATTTCACCAAGTATCAGAGTTTACTCTGAAAACCCGAGGTTGATAATAGAGGTGTGTGCTACTTTAAACTTGGTGACACTGCTCCCAGTGAAAAAGGGAGAGTTGCAGCAGCATTGCTTAGAAATGCTCGGCTCCATGACTCTAGCCAGCCAGACCTGCTGGATCAACCCATAAGAGACCCAGACTGGGAGCTGTATGTAGATGGAAGCAGCTCTGTCAGCTCACGAGGGGAAAGGCAAGCAGGGTATGCAGTAGTGACTCTAACAGAGATTGTAGAGGGTGGCCTCTACAGAGCTGATAGCCCTGTCTTGGGCCCTAGAGCTCAGTGAAGGAAAAAGAGCAAACATTTTTACTGACTCCCACTTCCTTTTCTTATCCTGCAAGTCTGTGGGTAATATACCAGGAAAGAGGGATCCTAAAAGCCAGGGATAAGAACCTCTAGTACCTAGGAGAAATCCTCCAGGATACTTGAAAGCCTGTACCCTGGAAGCCAAGGCAAGTAGCAGTAGTCCACTGCTGAGGACACCAGAAGGGAGGAACGGTAGAAGCCAAAGGGAATGCTGTAGCAGATGCAGAAGCAAAAAGGGCTTCTACTCTGCCCTACCACAAGCCAGCATAACCTCACTCATTCCATGGGCCCCAGATCTTGCACATAGATATTCTGAGGGAGAGAAAAGGTGGGTGAGAAAAGAAAGGGCAAAAGAATTAAAAGACGACTGGATGCCTGATGGTAGAATTGTCATCCCTTACCTGTTAGGACCAGCAGTTGTCCAGGCTCTGCACACTGCTACCCATTTAGGACAAGAAAAAACAGAAAAACTTCTAGAAAGGTATTTTTGCATTCCTCTCCTAGAAACTTTGGCCAAAGGAGTCAGCTTGTGCTGCCCAACTTGCCACCAGAACAATGCCAAACAGGGTCCCTCGATGCCGTCAGGTATCCAAACTTATGGGGCAGCCCCTTCAAAGATGTATAAGTGGACTTCACTGAGATTCCCCAATGCCAAGGCTACTAGTACTTGTTAGTGCTAGTATGCACCTACTCAGGATGGGTAGAGGCCTACCGCACTAGGACTGAAAAGGCCAGAGAAGTAACGAAAGCACTACTTAGAGAAGTTATTCCAAGCTTTGGACCGCCACTTCAAACAGGCTCTGACAATGGCCCTGTTTTTGTGGCTAAGGTGGTACAAGAAATGACACAAGCCCTAGGCATTACCTGGAAGCTTTATGCGGCATACAGACCACAGAGTTCAGGGAAGGAAGAACGCATAAATAGAACTCTGAAGTTAGGACTTTAGCAAGTTATGTCAAGAAACAAGACTTAAATGGGTGCAAGTTTTACCTTTAATTCTGTTCAAAATTAGGTTCACTCCCTCCAAGAGTACTGGGTACTCACCCTACAAAGTGTTATAGGCCTCCCCCAATTTTGCATAGCTTGCCAGGGACTCCCTGAGAGCTAGGAGAAACTGAACTACACAGGCAATTAGAGGCTTTTGGCAAGGTAGCCCATACCATATCCAAGTGGGTGCTGGATAGGGTTCTGGTCAGTCTGTTTGCTCCTGTGCATACTTCTTCCCCAGGTAATCAAGTGTGGATCAAATATTGGAATCCAGCTCTGCTCTATCCCAAGTGGAGAGAACCCTACACTGTGCTCCTGACCACTCCAACGGCTGCCAAAGTAGAGGGAATACCTGCCTGGGTTCACAGTTGGTTGAACCTGGCAGCTCCCATGGAAACCCCCTTGTGGATGGTGTAGACAAGTCCCACCAATCTTTGTAAGCTGACCCTGAGAAAGGCAACATGCCCTGCTCCAGCCACAAACTGGAAGCTGGCTTGTCCACACATGGCCGAAGCCTGAGGAATCTCTTCATGGGGCTTCTTATATTGGACTCTGGGGAGGAAGAAAAATTAGGGAAGAGGACTGTGAATAATGTATCCATGTCACCAAAGAAGGTCAAAGAATTTTCACTACCTTACTTTTCTATAGCTACTATGAATGCCAAGGAACTAAGAAAGGGACCTGTACCTATAACCAGGCACAAACACATACAAATGTACACACACACACACACACACACACACACACACACACACACACAAAGAGGGACACTGAACCTCCTAGCAAGAAACCTATTTGAACTCAGTTCCTTAGAGACTGAGGGAAATAAAATAGGTCCACCACACCCACAGCCAGCTGGAAAAATAAGTCAAGCCATGACTAAGCTTCATTGATACAGACTCATGAAAACATACAAAGTGAAGATGGCTTTTCAGACGGGCTCTCAAAACCTCCAAAATCTTTCTCTTCTGTGCCCTACACACCTGGGCTTAGTTCAGTCTCCTCAAACCTCTGACTTCCTGGCTTCAGGAGGAAAGGAACTGTGCCTGGCAGCATGGCTGGCAGAAGGGACATGAGGTCTCACTTTCTGAGATGCTGGCCAGGACTAATAAAATATGACCCAACCCTCTGCCCCTAGTACCCAGTCCCTGGCTGCCCCACACTTGCTGGGCAGTGAACTTGACAGCAGTGAAAGTTCCAGGAAAGGTGAACTTGTTGGTGGTCCAAAGCCCTGCTATGGACAAACAGTGTGTCCAGGATGAGGATGAGGGACAGGGAGAATGAGTAGCTTCTGTTGGATCAAGTAGTAAGGCTCTTGGCTATGGAGAGGGAGTGAAGACGCTGGTCAAATAAAAGAAGGGACAGAAACGTGGAGGAGGCTGGGAATGAGCTGCCTGGAGGCCAAAGAAGCTGCCTGGGAGTGCACTTGAAAGCAGAAAGTAGAAGGAAAATGAAATGGAGCATCTTCAAAAAGAGTGGGGCTATTGTGTCATGGGAAGACACAGCACAATAAAGGAGGAGAGAGCACTTACCTGGTACCAATCAATTTGGTGGGCAAAACTTTTGATTGACAGCTCATCTTGCCTTCAAGGAGAATTGAAAGAACAACTCACTTGTGCCAATCACGAGGCCCTGAGAAACTGCTTCCTGCCCAGAGCTACCCTCTGTAGTTTCTAAGAGCCCTGGGCCCGCTGGGGAACAGTTTGCAGAAGAGCCAAGCCAGGACAGAGAAAAAGACAGAGAAGAAGCTCCAGGGGTTAGCAGGAGGCAAAAGAAAGTTAACTTCCTGATCAGTCAAAAGGCCTAGGACGACAGTATGAATATCAGTGTTCCAGATGCTCAAGTCATGGATGACACAGGCAGCACCCCCGACCCCTGCCCTGCAGACTTTTAGGGGTTTTCTCGGGTGCTGGTTCTCTGGGTGGGGATAGGGCATTACTCCGAAACCTCCCAATTCCATGCCCTTTCCAGGCCTGGTTCCCAGAACATTTGACATAACAAAGCCAACTCTTGTCCTGGTCCTTCTCAGAGACATGGTGACATCATCCCTACTGTTATCTGATAGTTGGGTGCTGATAACAGCCCAGACCAGGCTGTGGGAAGCAGCCTCATTTCACTGTGAGAGTGCCATTTGTGTGTCCTGAACTAAAAACGGCAGGTCAGGGTTTACACGTACCACAGATGGTCTATCGATAGCTGATCCCTCCAGAACAGCCACAAGTGTGTCTCACCACCTCCTCCCCAGCCTCACCCCAGGGGAACCGGCTTTCCATTCTCCATAAGCTTCACTGCTCCTGGAGGCCCCAGGAGAAACAAAGCTCAGGACGCCTGCCATGTCCTCTGTCTGGTGGTCCACCATTAGCTACCAGAGTGCTCGGTGGCCAGCCTCCACAGCCAGCCATTGGCTCCTTGGCTTCCCTAATCATGGTCACATCTGCAGTCTATTGGCCCAAATGCCATAAGCTGTCCACTTTAGGACAGTGGCCATTCCAGCCGCCAGTGTTTAGGCCAGAAACGAGACGTTGCCAAATAATCCTTGAAATTTCAGAGCCCTGTTTTGCCTGAAACACAGGCCTCTGCCACTTAGGAACTCCTAAACTTGCTCATTCATTTTGCGTCTGACCCTTCCAAGCAGTCCAACTCCCAGCCAAGGGAAGGGACTATGTCAGACCTCAAGACACAGGACCCATGTGATTTTGCTCCCATGCAGAAGTTTACATTGTCCCTCTGTACGTGTGTGTGTTTGTGTGATATCCAGGCAGGTGGAAATGTGTGAGGTCCCTCGCTGTGCCTGGGAGAACATTTCTCTGAGTGTCAGTGTACTGTTTCACTGTGTTTCATAATGTGGGTGCACTGTACATGTACTTTTGTGGTAGTTTAAGGCAGCATGTGTGCCGCAAAAGACTTTTGAGGGTATCAATATCTGGTAGAGTGTGTGAATGTTCCAAGATATTCCCTAGAGACATCTCTCAACATTTGGTTGGGCCTGGGTGTGAAGGTCAGGTGTCCAAAAGGAGGAGAATTCTCTTAGTCTCATGATGATCGTTTTCTGGATGAAGGATGATCGCTGGACCCCTGGCGATGAACACTTTGTATGGAACTGTAATAGCCAGGCAGTGTGACCCTGTAACCAACATCACCTATGAATCAGTTTGTGATTCAATTGAGAATTGAATTTCAAAAGAGTCAAAGTAAGTCAATGAAATCCACCCAATAAAATACCTCCACCCCACACACATGAGCCTAGAACCATTAGGACTGAGCTTCCTGTTCTGCCCCCCTACAACCACCGGGTGGCCCGCAGCCTGCTCAGCCCAGCATCCAGGTCAGGACCAGAGAGAGCCTCCCATCTTGAGGGGGTGACTAGCACACCCAGTATCAGGGGCCAGGGGAAACCCAGTCCACCTGAGGCCACATCTTGGTCTGGGATCCAGATGGCTGAGGAGGCCTGGCTGTGGTGTCTCTCAGATGTTTTTTTCAGTAGTGAGTTGAGAACCTTTCATTTGCAACAAAGTTAACTCAGACTTCATTCTTCCTTTATTTGCTTCAGGTATGGAATTTTTATTTACCAGGAAAAAGGGTATGCGAGGTGACCCTCATTTCCAGTGGCTACCCTTAATTTTTCGGGATTCAAGACATTTCAGCAGTGGGCACAGAGACTTTGCAGCCCCAACAGACACCAGCTGGTTCTCTGGCACCTTTTTCTCTCTCCCACGCCCCTTCTCACTAGGTATCTGAAAAGAACTGACCTCAGGGAATGCCTTACAACCTGTACTGTTCCTCAAGTATCCAGATTGTTTCCGAGGAGCCATGATGATAGTTTCAGACGGAGGGAATCACCTGGACAGGGCAGGAATATGAAAATTTGGCATCTGCCTAGAATCCCGGGAGACCTTGTTTACCCTGAGGCCAACAGAACAAATGACTCCCAAGTACCTTTTCTTTTAAACAAGGTTTTTCCTTGTTCTCCAAGGTTGAACCTTGTGAAAGCTATTGAAAAAAGAGCCCAGGGTGTCCCTATGTCTGCAGTGTCACAGCCTTCTTTTCATTTCCCATTTCTCACTTTCCTGTTCCAGAATAGATTGCCCTGTCCCTCTTCTAGCTCTCGAGCAGCCAGCTTCTCAGGAAGAGTCGAACACATCCTTTTGGAGTCCTTTTTGTTTTCAAAACACTGGAGGAAGATGACAGATGCAGTCTGAGGAAACACTGAGGCATTAGGTCTGCCACTCCATTTCAAACCGCACTCAGGTGACTCCAGTAGTCTTTGCTAGGCAGCTCTGTGACAGGATGAATAACGATCTCATGGAATCCAAACAATTTTTGAGTGTGTCCAGAAATCTGTCATCACAAGAATGCCAGACTAGGGTTTGACACCTCCAATCCTGCTGTGGTTTGTCCTTTTGACACAATAAAACCTAGTGGGGATACATGGCTTAACAGCCTTATCCACATGTCAGGGGCGATGCCTTCTACTCCAGCATCAGTCCTCTCATTGGGTGCTCAGCTCTTGCTTCCTGGTGTGTCACCATTCCCCCAAACCTGAGCCCCTTTACACACATGTTGTTCCTCCCCAACTGCCGTTAGGCTCTTACCCACACCAATCTCATGTCTGAGGCTCAGAGTTGCCTTTTGTTTGTCTGTTTGCTTGTCTGTTTCTCACTCTTCTTTTCAAGTCCACTTGGGAGCAAAATCATAAGGGCCCTGTCCCTTGCAGTCTTACATAGTTCCCTTCCCTTGACTGAAATGGAGACTGCTTGAAAGAGCCAGGCACAGAATGTATGGGCAACTTTAGGAGTTCCTAAGTGGCAGAGGCCTGAGTCTCAGGTGTAATGCAGCTCCAATTCCCAGTGCTGTTTGGTGACCTCTCTTCGGTCTGAACACGGGTGGTGGGCTGGCCACTGTCCCAAAGGGGACAGTTTATAGTATTTGAGCTGAGAATGCATATGTAACTATGATTAGAGAGCCTGAGGAGGTCAATGTGTGTCAATGGAGGCTGACCTCCCAATAGGCTGGAAGCTAATTGCTGACCCCTTGGCAGAGGACAGAGTGGCATCCTGAGCCTAGGTTATTCTGGGGTCTCTAGGAGCACTGAGTCTAGTGGACAGAGGAAAGCCTGTCCCTATTGTCCTCCCTGGGCTAAGGCTGGAGACGGGGGCTGAGACATACTTGTGGCCGCTCTGGGAGGAGTTTCCTATCGATAGGGCCCTAGCTCTACCTGGCAGTTCTGACCTGCCATTTTCAGTTCAGGACATGCAGCTGGCACACTCACAGTGAAATGAGGCCACTGCCCATGGCCTGGTCAAGGCTGTTATCACCACTCTCCTACCAGTACAGCATAGGGATGAAGTCACTACCTCTCAGAGAAGTCCCAGGACCAGAGCTGGCTTTGATATGTCGAACACCCTGGACATCAGGCCTGGAAAGGGCCTGGAATTGGGAGGTCTGTGAGTCACCACTCTTCCCTCACCTGGAGACCAGCCCTTGAGTAAACCCGAAAAGGTCTGCGGGTGCTGCCAGTCGCACCTCTGCCTTGAGCATCTGGGTCACCGATATTCATGCTTTTGCCCCAGGTCTCTTGACTGATTAGGAAGTGAACAGGAGCCACTTAATTCTGCCTCCCACTCCCCACTAGAGATTCTTCTCTGTCTCTTTCTCTGTCCTAGCTTGGCTCTTCTGCAAACTGGTCCCCACCAGGCACAGGGCACTTGGAAGTAAAAAAAAAAATCCACCAATCAAATCACCCCATCCCCACACACTGGAGCTCAGAACCATGTTGACCAAGCTTCATGAGCTGCCTCTCTACAACCACCGGGTGGCCAGCAGCCTGCTCAGCCCAGCATCCAGTTCAGGACCAGGGAGAGCCTCCTGTCCTGAGTAGGTGGCTGATACATCCCGCATAGAGGGCCCGTGGAGGCCCAGTCCACCTGAGGCCACACCTCGGCGCAGGGCCAAGATGGCTGAAGAGGGGGCCTAGTTGTGGCATCTCTCAGATGTTTTCCTCCATAGTAAGTTGAGAACCTTTCATTTGCTCCAAGGTTACCTCAGACTTCATCCTTTTCTTTTTTGCTTCACACATAGAATTTCTGGCGACCGTGAAAGAGGGTATGTGAGGTGACTGGCGTTTCCAGTGGTCGGCCTTAACTTTGAGGATTCCAGACAAGTCAGCAGTGGGCCAAGAGACTTTGCATCACCCAACAGCCACGAGCTAATTTTCTGGCACCCTTGTCCCTCCCCAACCTCCCTTCTCATTGGGTGTTTGAAAAAAACTTGTTATGGAAAAATTCCAAAAGTTCCAAAACTCAGACCAATAAAAGGCAAAGCAGGAACTCAGAGAAAAAGAGAACTCAATTTTATCACATGTGGTTCCAGAGCAGCTAATGCTCTGAAGATCTGGGGAGTGGGCTCTGTTGAAATATCTCTTTATATAGTAAAAATTTTACATAATCTGATTGGTCAGTTTGAACATAAACTGTTACAGATAGCAGGAGTTGCTATGAAGATTTCAAGTACTAACATACAGAAGGACAGGAGTTGCTATGTGTATACAGTAAATATGAATTGTTACAGGGAGCAGGAGCTGCTGCATTACAAAAAGCTACATGAAGCGAGGGCTGCTAGGGTTCAAACAGTATATATGCAAATTGAGAAAAGTGCAAGGGAGCTTTCTCAGGAACCCCTTGCAGCAAACATTTTCTCAGAAAGCAAGTATATTTACAGAAGCAGGGGGCTGATTAGTCTCCAATGAAAATTCCTGAAATTTCCTCATCATTCCCCCCTTTTGATGCCTGTCTAAATTCTTTATAGGGCATCACCCTCTCATTCTCCCTGCTGATCCTCCAGTATGAGAGATCGATCCGTTGTGCAAAGATCTTTGCTGTGTCTTTCCTTTTCACCGCAGCTTCTATTGAGGAAGTGAGTGAGTGAATAACAAGAGGCAATAGGCAAGGCAGGAGACAAGTTCCCAAGAGGAGAAGCACTATTTCAACAAAGTTCTTAAGTCCTCCAAAGGCGGAGAACCAATTTCTGAAGGTAGTATTGGTACTCCATCTGTGCCACAGCTGCACAGGTACATGTGCTAGTTCAGTCATATATTTCACAAGGTCCTCTACTGCCTGGCCCTGGTCATCTATTTATACACAGCAGTTAGTAAAATTTAACTTTCCACATACTCCTTCTGCTACTAACAAGTAATCTAATGCCAGCCTGTTCTGGTAAATGGCATTTCTCATGCTGATGAGCAAGAAGAGTTAGAGCTCTTCCAATATTATTAGTTATGATTTCTAAAACTGCTTGTAGCTGGATAATTTGGCTTAACATATAAATAGAGGTACGATAACTCCACGATGCATCTATTGCCCAAGTGGCAGGCCCATGTATTGAATTAACTATAGGATCCACTCATCATCCTTCCAATCCCTGATTTGAAGTCCTCTCTTCAACTTTTGCAGAGGTTTTGGGACTGGTTGGTAAGACTGTTTCTCTGCCTGCAAGTGCAAGAGGAAGAAGGATGATTTTATCATGCCAAATACACAGCTCACTTCCCATTAGTAGGGAGGCAGATGTAGGCTGTACTTCCACAAATCCAATAAAGCCCCCAAGGGGCTGCCCAGTTTCGAACCCTGCCGGGCCTACGCCAGACTCTAGTTAGCCCTGGGAATCTGGCTAATGGAGTCTTTTCCATCCTGTTTCCCTGACATTTGCTCTGTTTGGAAGTGGCATTATAGTATCATTGACTTGAGCAGATTAAGTTTCTGACCAGATGTGTAAAGTTTCCTCCCCTTCTAGACAGGCAGTATTGACCTATAATAGTATGGTCTAAAGTCCACTGACCATCTACTGAGGTACATAGGGCTGTGGTATCTGGTATTAATTTGATGGGAACCAATTCAGTAGCTTCTCACAGCCACCTGTCTCCCATTAGAGTTCCCCCACATACATAACAGAATGTGACATTCAGGGAGTGAGCTATTCCTTTGACCAGTCTGAGGAAAAAATTTTTGTTTGGTTGTAACATCAGGATTTGGGGCCCAGGTGATTCTATGAAAAAAGACTTATGAACCCGGTAGACTTGAGTTGTGCCCTCTAATAGTAGACCTCCCCTATGAATACAAATTGGAACATAGGGATCTGATCCTGTCCTGTCAATACCAAGTGTTAATACCTCACCAGAACCCCCACGAGGATTATAGAGGTCAGTTATTCTTAGCTCTACTGGGCTGCACATATGTCTAGTGCAGGTTGGTAAGGCTACTTCTTTTCTCAAATATACCTCTTTCTTACTAGTGTCATTTTCCCAGGTAGCCCATAAAACACATGACCAATGGGCACGACTTGTTCCACACAAGATGCTGTGGTAGCAAATATATTTCTCTTTGGTTTGGTAACTTTCTTCCCAGCTGAGGGATCCACAAGATTTCCCTTCCTGTTCTTGGCCTTGACTTATAGCAGCACAGGCATCATATTTTAGAGTTACCTGTTCAATATCTTCTTTCCTTCTAGCTTGGGCCAACAAGGGTCCATCTCCCCATTTTCCCTTTTGGTCCCTTTCGGCTACTCTCAGTTCAAAGACTATTTCTGCATAAAGGCTTTTGGGGTCATGGCAAACATATTGTCGATTACTTCCTGGGCCACATATTGAATACTGGGTTTGATTATGGGTGCAGGTCCTTTCTGCACTCCCTTACACTCATAGTAATTATGGGAAACCAAAATAGCACAGAGCTCATACTCCTCTGCCCTAATTTCTTTCCCTCCCCAATGTCCAATTATAAGGAATCTCATGATGAAATTCCTCAAGCTTCAACTATGTGTGGACCACTCAGCTTTCGGTTTGTGGCTGGAGCAGGGCATGTTGTATTCCTTAAGCTTCTGCCTTGCATAGACTGACCAGCTTCTGGGGTGGCCAGGGCAGGGCTGATGATCTCAGTTGGATTTCTGCTATCTCCTGAGTATGACTCGGAGCGGCTGACCAGGAAGGAACATTGAAGTCCAGGTCTCCTTGCTTTCCGGGATTGTTACCCTCTTTACTCAGGTCTGGTGGATCCACAGGGTGATACCTGTAACTTTAAAGCAGTGGGATTTGCTAATAAACCAACTTGGTTGGTGTGGCTCCTTTTTCCAGTCTTTTACCCATACTTCATATCCTGGCTGAAAGGGATGAACCCAATTCCCTAAAGGGATGGGGCTCTTTCCAAGGTTTCATTAGTGATGTTACAGAGTATCTTCCCTAAGGTTTGAAGGTGTTGGGACACTTCTACGTCTGCCACTGACTGAGGATTTCCTTTCAACTTCCCTATCACTAGGGGAGGTCTCTCATATAGAATTTCAAAAGGGGAGTAGCCTGAAAGTCTTGGGGTACATCGTACTCAAGGTAGCACTAAGGGCAACATATCTATCCAGGGTAACTGAGTTTCCTGGCAAAGTTTAGCTAGAGTGGTTTTTAGGATCTGGTTCATGAGTTCGACTTTTCCTGAACTCTGTGGCCTATAGGCTGTGTGGATGTTTCATTTGATGCCTAGAGCTTTGGACAAAGTCTGGATTATTCCAGATGCAAAAGCAGGTCCATTGTCCAATCCTATAGAGAGGGATAGTTCGTATCTTGAAATAATTTCCCTCAATAAGGCCCTAGTTACTTCTCGTGCTCATTTGGTATGTGTAGAAAAGGCCTCAACCCATCCGGAGTAGGTGCAAACACAAGCAAGTATCGGTGGCCTCTGCAGGGCTTGATCTCAGTAAAGTCTGCTTCCAGGTCTTCAAATGGCATAGTTCCAATTGTTTGCACTCCTGGATCAGGCCTCAGTCTCTGGCCAGCATTGTTTCATTGCATAAGTTACACACCTAGCACTGATCTGGGCACACAGAGTCAGGAGCTTAGGTATGAAGTAGTAACAGCTTAACAAGTTTTCTAGAGAAGTTTTCCCCAGGTGAGTTAACTCATGGTGTTGCTTTAGAAGTTGAACTGCCAGTGCAGCGGGGACAAAGAGTCTTCGCTCTGAAAGCTCTCGCCAGCTTTCCTTCCTCTTGTTCCTCCTTTGCTGGAAGCCCACTGATCCTCCTCCTTAGTGTATTTCGGGAATAAAGGCAATTCTGGCTCTAAGAGAAACTTGGAGATTGATTTAGGTCCTGTTTCAGCATTCAATTGGTTGGCAGCTCCCCTAGCTGCTTGATCTGCTAGACAATTTTCCTTGCTGATAGGGTCAGTTCCTCTTTGGTGGCCCTTGCAGTGTATGACTGCCACTGTGGAAGGCTTCCAAACTGCCTCTAGCAGTTGGAAGATTTCTTCCTTATTCTTGATTTCTTTTCCTCCTGCTAACAGTAACCCCCTTTCCTTATAGATGTCCCCATGTATGTGCAAAGTGGCAAAGGCATACCTTAAATCTGTATAGATGTTAACACATTTCCCTTCAGCCTGTCACAGCACCTGTATAAGTGCCCATAGTTCAGCCCGATGTGCTGACCACCCCTGTGGTAGGTGGTAGAGCCTCGGTTCTGATTATCTTATCAACAGTTGTTATCGTGTAGTTGGCCTTACATTGTCCTTCATGAATGAAGCTGCTCCCATCTGTGAACAATCCTAGTTCTGGGTCCTAGAGAGGTACATCTGTTAGATCTGGCTGGCTTGATTAGACTTCATCCATGACCTTCTCACAATCATGGTCTGGAGGCCCTTCTTCAGTGGACAGAAATGTAGCAGGATTCAGAGTTCATACAGTTTCAAGACAAACTCATGGGTTTTCACAAAGCAGTCTCTGATAGTGAGTTATTCTGGCACTGGTCAGACACTTATGTTCTTGGTTATTCATTAAAGCAATTACAGCGTGGGGGACCTCTGCTTTTATACTTTGCCCTAGCGTAAGCTTGTCCACTTCTCCAATCAAGATCACTGTAGCGACTAAGGCTCAAAGGCATGGCGGCCTTCTTGTGGCCGCCGGATCTAGTCGTTTAGACAGATATGCAATTGGGTGCTGCCAGTGCCCAACGGGTTTTGTGAGAACTCCCATCACAGTGTGATTCTTTTCATGCACAAAAAGATTAAAGTCCCATGTCACATTTAGCAGTCCCAAAGCTGGGGTACTGGTTAAGAGCCTCTTTATTTCTCTGAAGGCTTTTTCTTGTTCAGAACCCCAAACCAAAAAGGTCTTTACCAGACCCAGCTGTGGCCTCATATAATGGCTTGGCCACTTTGGAGAAACTTGGAATCCAGATTTTACAGAACTCACATACTTCTTTCTTGGTGCTCAGCAAAAGTATTGAGCAGATGGCAAACTTCCTTTCATGTCCAAGTGCTCGACATCACTCTGAGATGATGAATCCAAGGTATTTGACTTCCTGTTTGCAGATTTTAGCCTTTTTCCATGACACCTTATATCCCATAATAGAAAGCAGGGCTACTAGGCTCTAGTGCCTTTCCAACAGTCTTTCTAATTGGCGCTGGCCAGCCAGAAACAAATCATCTACATACTGAAGTAATGTGCAGTTCAAGGCCTTTCCAGAAAAGGTAGCAAGATCTGCAGCCAATGCTTCGCCAAATAGAGTGGGAGAGTTCTATGGCAGTCGAGTCCAGGTTAGTTGTGTTTTTCTCCCAGTGTGTGGGTCTTCCCACTCAAAAGCAAACAAAGGTTGACTTACTGGTGATAACCAGGGACTGAAGAAGGCATCTTTAAGATCAAGGCAGGTGAACCAGCTTGCTTGAGTGGGTAGAAGACTCAGAGAGTGTATGGGTTCGGGACCACTGGATGGATAGTGACCACTGTGTTGTTGACAGCGTGGAGGTACTGGAAAGGGTGATAATCATTCCCTCCAGGCTTTTTGACTGGCAAGAGCGGAGAGTTCTAAGGTAACTGACACTAAACTACAATTCCTGAATCACACAGGTGTTGGATATGAACTTCAATGAAAAATCCTGAAATTTCCTCATTAAACTGACCCAATGATCCATTTCAGAGGTTTTGACTCAGGGAATGCCTTGCACCCTGTATTGTCCCTTAAGGAATTCAGATTGTTTATGGGAAGCTATGACTATAGAGTTTCAGATAAAGAGAATCACCTGGACAGGACAGAAATATTAAAAAGTTGGCATCTGCCTGGGTCACCAGGAGACCTTCTTTGGCCCGGGGCCAACAGAACAAATGGTTCCCAAGTATCCTTTGTTCTAAACAAGGTTTCTCCTTGTTCTCCAAGGTTGAAACTTGAAAAAGCTATTGAGACAAGGGCCAGGGATCTCTCTGTCAGCAGTGTCACAGCCTGCTTTTCATTTCCCTGTTTCTCGCTCCCCTTTTCCAGAATGGGTAACCCTGTCCCTCTTCCGGCTCTCGAGAAACCAACTTCTCAAGAAGAGTTGAACACACCATTTTGGAATCCTTCTCATTTTGAAAACAGAGGAAGAAGGTGATGGAAACACTGAGGCACCAGGACTGCCACTCCATTTCAAACATCACTCAAGTGACTCCAAAAGATTTTGCTAGGTGACTCTGTAACAGGGTGGAAAACAGTTTCATTAAATCCAAACAACATTCCAGTGTGTCCAGAAATCTGTCATCATGAGAATGCCAGACTTGGCTTTGGCACCTCCAAACCTGCCACAGACTGTCCTTCTGACACAATAAAACCTAGCGAGGATACGTGGCTTAACATCCTCACCCTCATGTCAGGGGCACTGTCTTCTACTACTACATTGGTCACCTGCGTGGGGTGCTCAGCACCCGCTGCCTGGTGTGTCACTGTTTCCCAAAGGCTGAGCCCCTTTACACACGTTGTTCTCCCCCTACTGCCCTTAGGCTCTGACCCATGCTGGTCTCACATCTGAGGCTATGAGTTGCCTTTTGTTTGTTTTTTTTGCTTGCTTGCTTGCTTGCTTGCTTGCTTGCTTGTTGATCCCTTGCTCTCCTTTTCATGTCCACATGGGAGCAAAAGGGCCCTGTCCCTTGCAGTTTGGCATAGTTCCCTTCGCTTGATGGAGAGGGGAATAGTGCGAGCAGGCCAATCACCAAATGTATAGGCGAATTTAGGAGCGCCTAAGGGGTAAAGGGCTGAGTTCCAGGAGGAAAGTAGCTCCGAAATTCCCAGGGCTTCCCAACGACCTCTTGTCTCTGGCCTAAACACCAGTGGCTGGACTGGCCACTGGCCCAAAGGGGAAACCTTATGGCTTTCAGGCCAGCAGAATGCACATGCAACCATGATTAGGAAATCCAAGGAGGTCAGTGCCTGGCAGTGGAGGCTGGCCTTCCAGCAGGCCGGCAGCTAACGTCTGATCCCCTGGCAGAGGACAGGGCAAGTGTCCTGTGCCTTGGTTCTTCAGATGTCTCTAGGAGCACTGAGGCCTATGAGATTGGCAAGCCTGTCCCCTGGTATGCCCTGGGGAGGAGATGGTGAGACACACTTGTGGCTGCTCCCCTATGGCTCTGCTATAGAGCCCCACCTATACATGGCAGTCTTAACCTGCAGTTTTCAATTCAGGACATGCAACTGGCACACTCACACTGAAATGAGGCCGCTGACCACAGCCCAGTTAAGGCTGTTATCACCACCCTCCTGCCAGCAGTAACCACATCCCAGAGAAGGCCCAGGACAAGAGGTGGCCTTGTTATGTTGAACACTCTGGGTGCCAGGCCTGGAGAGGCCTGGAATTTGAAATCGAGGAGTCACTGCCCTGTCCCCAAAGAACCACCCCCTTGAGTAAACCCCTAAAGGTCTGCGAGGCAGCAGACAGGGGTGCTGCCACCCCTGCCTTGAATGTCTGGGTCACCCATATTCGTGCTCTTACCCCAGGCATCTTGACTGATTGGAAAATGAACAGGAGCCACTTTTCCTGCCTACCGCACCCCCTGGAGCTTTCTTTTTTGTCTTTTTCTCTGTCCTCACTTGAATCTTCTGCAAACTGGTCTCCTGTCAGGCCCAGGGCACTTGAAAACCCTGGAGGGGAGCTCTGGGCCTGGGCAGAAAGGGGTTACAGGACAGGGGTTCAGCCTCTCCGGGCCCAGTGATTGGCCCAGGTGAGTTGCCCAATGAATGCTGCTTGGAGGCGGGACAAGCTGTCAATTAATCACAGCTGTTGTCCATCGAATTCATTAGGGCCTGGCAGGGAGGGGGCTCTCTCCTCCTCCTTTCCTCCACTAAGTCTTCCAATGACACAGCAGCTCCACTCTTTTTCCAGATGCCCCATTCCATTTGTTTCACTCTCATCTTTTAAGTGCACTGCCACGACCTTCCACCTTCGTCAGCCTCCAGGCTGCCCATTGCCAACTTCATCCACATCTTCATCCTCCCTTCTCCCTTTTGACCAGCATCCCTACCCCTTCTCTGCAACCATAATTCTCACTTACATATTTCAACTCAAATAGCCCATTCCTTTTCTCCCCCACCCTCACCCTGGACAGTCCGTTTGTCCACAGAAGAACTTTGGCCCACCAGCAAGCATACTGCTCCAGGGACATTGGCTGCTGTCAAGCCCAATACCCAGCCAGGCTGGGGCACAAGGGCTGGTTACTGGGGGCAGACAGTTGGGTCATATTTTATTAGTCCTGGCTAACATCTCAGAATATGAAACCCCACATCCCCTCTGCCAGCCATGCTGCCAGGCACAGTCTATTTCCTCCTGAGACCAGGAATTCAGAGGGCTGAGGAAACCAAGCAAGGCCCAGGCATGTGAAGTGCAGAGGAAAAAGGCCTTTGAAGGCCTTGAGAGCCTAGCTGGGAAGTCCCCTTGACATAGGGGGCCTTCGTGTGTTGATGTGTCTGTATCAAAGAGGCACAGCCACGACTTGCCTCATTTTCCCAGTCGGCTGTGGATGTAGTGAATTCTTTGTATGTCCCTCAATATCTAAAAAACTGAGTTCAAATATGTTTCTGACTGGGGAGTTTACAATGTCCCTCTGTGTGTCTGTGTGTGTATGTGTTTGTGAGACAGAGATGTAGTTGTGTGATATCCAGAGAGGTGGAAATATGTGAGCGCCCTTGTATGTGAACATTTCTAGGAGTGTTGGCGTATGATTTCACTTGAGTTTAATGATGGAGGAGCATTGTACATGTACTTTCATGGGAGTTCAAAGCAGCATGTGTACCTTAAGAGAATATTGGGGGTATGAATATCAGGTAGAGTGTGTGAGTGTGTCAAAGATGTTCCCCCAGGGACATCTGTCAACATTTGCTTGGACCTGGGTGTGAGGGCTGGGCGTCCAAAAGGAGGAGAATCCTCTCAGTCACATTATGATACTTTTCTAGGGTAAAGATGATCGCTGGACCCCTGGCAGCGAACAGTTTGTATGGAAGTGGGGTGGCCAGGTGGCTTTCCCTGAAACCCATATCACCTTTGAATCTGTCCATGCTTCAATCGAGAATTTGAATTTCAAAAAAGTCAATGTAAGTAAAAAGAATCCACCAATCAGATCACCCCACCCCCACACACTCGAGCCCAGAACCATGAGAACGGAGCTTCGTGCACTGCTTCCCTACAACCACAGGTGGCCCGCGGCCTGCTCAGCCCAGCATCAGGTCAGGACCAGAGAGAGCCTCCTGTCCTGAGGAGGTGGCCCACACACTTGATATCAATATTGAGGGCAAACAGAGGCCCAGCCCATCTGAGGCCACAGCCTGTCCCAGAGCTCAGATGGCTGAGGAGGGGTCCTGACAGTGGCATCTCTCAGATGTTCTCCTCAGAAGTGAGTTGAGAATCTTTCATTTTCTCCAAGGTTACCTCAGATTTCATCCTTTCTTTTTTTCTTCAGAAATGGAATTTCTGGTAACGGTGAAAACAGTCTGTGCAGTGACCCTCGTTTCCAGTTAAGTCCGGCCTTAACTTTTGAGGATTCCAGACCAGTCAGCAGTGGGTCCAGAGACTACAGCACCCAGCAGCCACCAGCTGATTCTCTGGCACCTTTCTCCCTCTCCATTCCCCTTTATATTGGATGTATGAAAAGAACTTACCCAGAAAACCTTTAGCTTGAGGCCAACAGTACCATGCCTCCCAAATACCCTTTCTTTTAAACAAGGTTGTTTGTTGTTCTCCAAGGTTGAACCTTGTGAAAGCTACTGAGAAAGGGGCCAGGAGGTCCCTCTGTCAGCAGTGTCACAGCCTTCTTTTCATTTCCCTCTTTATCACTCCCTTTTCCAGCATGGATAACCCTGGTACTCTTCCAGCTCTCTAGAAGCTGACTTCTCAAGAAGAGTCAAACGCATCCTTTGGAATACTTCTCCTTTTCAAAACACAGGAGGAAGGTGATGAACACGGTCCCAGGAAACACTGAGGCACCAGGACTGCCGCTCCTTTTCAAACCGCATTCAGGTGACTCCAATAGTCTGCCAGGCAGCCCTTTGACAGGGTGGAAAACAATCCCATAGAATCCAAACAACATTCCAGTGTGTCCAGAAATATGACGTCACAAGAATGCCAGACTTGGCTTTGCTACCACCAATCTGCTGTGGTCTGTTCACTTGACACAATGAAACCTAGCAGGGATCCATGGCTTAACACCCTCACCCTCATGTCAGGGGCACTGCCCTCTACTCCAATATCGGTCACTGCGTGGGGTGCTCAACACCCACTGTCTGGTGTGTCACCACCTCCCAAAGGCTGAGCCCTTTTACACACATGTCATTCGCCCCAAATGCCATTAGGCTATGACTCACACCAGTCTCATGTCTGAGGCTATGAACTGACATTTCTGTTTTTTTGCTTGCTTGCTAGCTTACTTGCTTTTCTATGTCTTGCTCTCCTTTTCATGTCCACATGGGAGCAAAATCATAAGGGCTCTGTCCCTTGCAGTCTGACACAGTTCCCTTTCCTTAACAGAGTGGGACAGCTCGAAAGGGCCAGTCACAAAATGTATGGGTGAGCTTAGGAGCTCCTAAGTGGCAGAGGCATGAATTCCAAGAATGAAGCTCCAAAATTTCCAGGGTTGTCCAGCGACCTCTTGTCTCCAGCCCAAAGACCAGTGACTAGATCGGCAACTGGCCCAAAGTGGACCAGCTTATGGCATTTGGGCCAGAATACAGATGCAACCATGGTTAGGGAGCCCTAGGAGGTCAATGCGTGGCAGTGGAGACTGGCATCGTAGCAGGCCAGCAGCTAATGGCTGACTCCCTGGCAGAGGACAGGAAAGGTGTCCTGTGCCTTGATTCTCATGGTGTTTCCAGGAGCACTGCGGCCTGTGGAGATTGAAAAGCCAGTCCCTCTGGTCCGCCCTGCTCTGAGGCTGGGGAGGAGGTGGTAAGACACACACATGTCCACTCTGGGAAGGGTCTGCTATTGATGGAGCCCCGGGTAGATGCAGCCATCCTGACCTGGCGTTTTCAGTTCAGAACACACAAATGGCACACTCCCGGTGGCACCGTGTAGCCACTGCCCACAGCCCGGTCAAGGCTGTTATCACCACCTACTTACCAGAATGGTGGTACAGATGAAGTAACCACATCTCAGAGAAGGCCTAGGACAAGAGCTGGCCTCATTATTTCAAATGCTATGGGCGCCAGGCCTGGGAAGGGCCTGAAATTGGGAGGGCTGAAAGTCACTGCTCAGCCCCCACCCAAAGAACCAGCCCTTGCATAAACTCCTAGAGGCCTGCGGAGCAGTGGGCAGGGGTGCTGCCAGTCTTACTCCTTCCTTGAGCACCCTGATCCCTGATATTCATGCTCCTGCCCTAGGCCTCTCTGATCAGGAAGTGAATGCAAGCCACTTTTCCTGCCTCACGCAGCCCTGTGATGCTTCTTCTTTGTCTTTTTCACTGTCCTCGCTTGGCTCTTCTACAAACTGGTCCTTGCCTGGTTCAGGGCACTTGGAAGCCCTAGAAGGGAGCTCTGGGCCTGGACGGGAAGGGGCAGTTAGACAGGTGTTCATCTTCTCTAGACCCCATGATTGGCACAGGTGAATTGCCCAATCAACATTCCTTGGAGGTGGGACGAGCTGTCAATTCATCACAGCTATTGCCCATTGAGTTGATTAGAGATGGGCAGTGAGGGGGCTCTCTCCTCCTTCTTTCCTCTGCTGTGTTTTCCCATGACACAGCAGCCCCTCTCTTTTTCCAGAGGCCCCATTCCATTTTCAGTCCACTTGCAGCTTTCAGTCCACTCCCAGGACACTTCCATCTTCTTCCGCCTCCAGGCAGCCCATTCCCAGCCTCCTCAACGTTTCCGTACTCCCTTGCTGCCAATTCTACCACTCTCCCTTCTCCCATTTGACCAGCGTCCTTACCCCCTCTCCACAGCCATGATCCTCACCTACCTGATTCAATGCAAGGGGCTCATTCTCCTCTCCACCCTCATTCTAAACAGTCTGTTTGTCCACAGCAGGATTTTGGAGCACCACAAACACACTGCTAGTGGGACCTTGGCTGCAGTCAAGCCCAATGCCCAGCCAACCTAGGGCAGTAGGGACTATGTCCTGGGAGCAGAGGATTGGCTAATATTTTATTAGTCCTGGCCAGTACCTTAGAAGGTAAGACATCGTATCCCCTCTGCCAGCCATGCTGCCAGGCACAGTCTATTTCTTCCTGAGGCCAGGAAGTCAGAGGGCTAAGGAGACCAAGCAAGGCCCAAGCATGTGGGATGCAAAAGAGATGGGCCTCTGGAGGCCTTAAGAGCCCGCCTGGGAAGCCTCCTTGATGTCAGGGGCCTTCACATGTTCGTGTATCAGTATCAAACAGACACAGCCACGTCTTGCCTCATTATCCCAGCCGACTGTGGGTGTGGTGGACCTGTTCCATGTCCCTCAATCTCTAAATAAGTGATTTCAAAAGGTTTCTGGCTGGGAGTTTAGTGTCCCTCTGTGTGTGTGTGTGTGTGTGTGAGAGAGAGAGAGAGAGAGAGAGAGATATGGTTGTGTGATATCCAGGCAGGTAGAAATATGTGAGTGCCCTCGTGTGTGTGCCTGGGTGAACATTTCTATGAGTGCCGGTGTTTAATGATGTGGGTGCCTTGTGCCGGCACTTTAGTGGGAGTGCAAAGAAGCATATGTGCTTCAAGAGACTTTTGGGGATATCAATGTCTGGTAGAGTGTGTGTCATATATAGGGCCTTGTCACTGTGAATAACAGCCCTTCCTGCAGAAATGTGCTTCTACCCCCATCTTGGATAGGTCTTGCCTCCTGTGTGTTATTCCATCCAGGGGCGATCGATGCAGGACAGTGCCATTGAGCTGATGGTGGACATAGTGGACATATGTCTAAATGAGATCTGAACATTAGGGAGACCGAAGCTCTGACCTCTATACAAGGAGGCTCCTGTGTACCCAGTTGGAATACCTACACTGAGGACTGACCAGGATGAAGGACCTGTATTAATATGTAGATTCTGATCCTGCAGGTCTGGTTCAGGAGCCCCACAGTACTAATAAAGACAGCCACAAATCCATCACAACAAAGTGGATTAATAGAATGTGGCATGGTATATGGTGGCGCAGTCTACATCTAGGAAAATAAGCATTCTGCATGAGCACACCATCACAAGCACTATGTTCAGCGTAAGACACCTGCCCCCAAAAGGCAGCACGCTGGGCAAGTTCATCTATATGAAGTTCAAAAACAAGCAGATCCTGACTACTGGCATCCTAGATGGTGTTGCCCATGGGGGGTAATTGGGTGGGGGTGTATGGAGATTTGGGGGTGTTGGTGATTTTCTCCTCAATGTAGGTGCATGTTTCACTTTGAGCTAGATGCTTAGAATCTAGAAACATGTTTATGTTTACTATGCTTCAGTAAAATAATTAAGAGGTGGGGACTGCTCCCTGGGGCCTCATAGTGGGTCTCTACTTCAGGCCACAGCAGGAGGCAGGTACTGTTATTATTATTTTATAGATGAGGGAACTGAGGTTGGGGAAAGTGGTGGCCATTGCTCAATATTTCATAGCTAGAAAGTGGGAGAGTGAAGGTGATGGAGAGAAAATTCCTGTTCTTCACTCACTATGTTAGGAAAGCAGCTCTACCAAGGGACTCATCTGCCCACACACTGTATTTTCAGAAGGTTAACCTATAGGCAAACATCATCAGCAAAGTTACTGGCTGTGAAATCATGAAGATCAGCAAGGGGCAGAGGGAGCCGAGATGAAGATGCAGGTGCTGCTCCCACGGTGCTGGACTGCCCGGGGTGGAAGCACCGCGTACAAGGTGACACTGGTCAGGTAACCAGGTTGCTGGCAGCCAGAGCTTCTGCACTAACAACACAGTTCCTGTGTTTCTCCTTTGTTTTGTTTTGTTCTTTGAAACTCAATTCCTAGCGATCAGGGTTTCACTTGAAGGTTTGGAGTCATCCAAGAGCCTTTCCACAGGGGCCAATGAGTTATACTATTTATAAGCTCGGCACAAGCCCAGGACAGCAAGAAGAGTGTGCTGCCCTGGTGGAACATGGAGACTGCTGTAGGATCTAAACTGATAACACCTTCCTGATGTTATGATGTATGATACGTGATAATACATCTCTGCTGTTTTGATATGTACTATGAGATAATACCTCGCTGCTGCTATATGATGCATAATAACAGCTCAAAGCTGTTATGATACATGATATATAACACCTCTCTTCTGTTATATGATAATTTGCTACTCCTATGGTATATATGATATGTAACAATTTCTCATTGTTGTTACACTATATGACATGTGATAAAACCTTGCTGCTGTTACCATATGTGACATGAGATAATACCGCCTTGCTGTTATACCAGCCCCTGGCTCAGCTTCCTGCACACCCCTTATGTGCTTACAGTCACAACATTTGGGACTGTGTGTTGCTGCCAACATATATAGCAAGTGTCTCTGTGGGGAAAGGGGAGAGAGGACCATCTCATGTAACTGATTAATCATATGTAAGTTTTGTAGGTGCACATTTTAAAAATCATATAAAAGTAGAGAAAGATATCAAAATGGGAAGTAGTATTCTTCCTCCATCCCCTGTACCAGTCCGGCTACCACCAGCTCCAGTGGGGGAATGAGGGTGCTAGGAGAACCGGGCACTTCTCAGGGTGAGCTAGACAGCAGCAGCAGCAGAGCTGTGCTGAGCCCATTGTCACTGTGCAAGTGTTCTAAGCCTCTCCAGCTGCAGACTTCCCACCTGTGGCTGCTTCTCCCAGAGTCTATCAGGTAAACAGACAAAACTTCCATGAAGAATGTTCAAGATGTTAGCTCACTCATAAAACCTGGCTGGTCATGGGGATTTGCTAGAAAAAGTGGCATGTTCTAGGTGGGGTGACCAGTAGCCCTGGTTTGCCCAGGAATAAGGGTTTCCCAGGATGTAGCACTTTCAGTACTAAGACCAGGACAGTCCTAGGCAAACCAAAGCAAGATTTGGCTCCATGCCAGACAGCATGGATGAGCATTGGAATCCTGAGGCCTTTATGAATAGGACCAGGAAGAGCCCATGTGCCAGACTGTGTGGTGTCCTTGCAGCAGGAGCCTTCTATGCTGTGGACAGATATGATGCAGGGCCTTGGAGGCAGGTGTGACCATGTTCCCGAGTACAGCCACACAGCAGAACAACCCACTTGTGCTGACACATGGGGAATGCCCAGTGCATGAAGAGCATCTGTACCTAGCTTGGCCTTTCCCAGATCTTGACCACACGGAGTTCCATCATCTCACCATGTTCATCCTCCCACTGTGAAGGGAGGAGCCACCCAGACCTTGTTCAAGCACACCTCCCTGGGAGGATCCCGTTGCACAAAGCTGACCAGCAGAAGCTGTACTCTTTGGCACTTTCTATCTTGCTACGTCAGAACTGCTTCTAGACAGAGGCCTGAACACCCTGGCAAGCACCACATGGCCAAAGCCAAGTAACATGATTGTAACATTTGAAGCATGGAGCCCTCCCTTTGCCCCAGAACCCCAAGAACAGCTTTGAAACTGCTAAAAGTCAAGCACAACTGTCCTGACCAAATTGCAAAACTGTCATCACCTGGCATGCACCTACAACTAACCCATGAAGAGGAGGAATTTGGGGGCTATATTCAGTTGCCTAGGCAGAACAGCCCTTCCTATGGTCATTCTGTTGTTACTCTGAGTCTCTGATCAGAACATGTGTTTCCTAGTTACCCCCCACCACACTCAACCTCTACCTTAAGGGGGCTGTGTGGTCAGACCCTGAAGTGTAGGAACACAGTATAAATACTTCCCTTTCCAGCTCCAACATCTGGCAACATGGAGACAGCCTCTAAACCACAGCAAGATAGACACCAATCGCAAAGGTACAATTGCAAGGAGACCCAGGGAACCAGCAGCCATGTGTTGGCACAGGGCCTGATGGATATACTCAGTAAGTTGGAGGAATAATTAGCAACTATTAAGTAGCCAGGTAACAAGCCCTGACCAATTCAAGGGTGGCAAGGGGATGCTCAGGCTCAGAGGCCCTGGTGGTGTTCATCTCAGGCTTGACTGGGGGAACAGGAGGTTTGGGTCTGACACCCTCCACCCACTCCCAAAAACGTCAGTGCCTGCCTGTCAAGTGAGGAAGCTGGTCCTCGGTATCTGTTTACTCCCTCTTCTCCAGTTTTCATCTGGGCTCATGGCCACCCATTAAAAGCTACATCTCTCAGCGTCCTTGAGCTTTGTATGGCCATGTGACCAATTTCCAACCAACAGGAAGAAACAGAAAGATGGTTCAACCTCTGGTACTGCCCTCAAGAAGAGGAGTTGCCTTCTCATTCCCTTTCCTCTCTTGGTCAGGTGTACCCAGTGGTGTGCCATCTCAGATCACAAGGATGAGGAAGGAGGACTCTGGGATGGTGAAAGAGAAGAGCAGGACACCATGGAGTCATCACACCTGCCCCGGACTGTTTGCCTGAGCTGTTTTGAGAAACCAATGCAACTTATTTCTGTGTTAAGCCCTTCTTATCTGGGGTCACTATTAGAGCCGCCAAATCCAGGTCATAATCAATTCAGGTTTCGAGCAAATAAGTCAGGTGGGGGCAAGGGGGAAGTACAGATTCCCAAGAGCTTGATGCTATCATTCGCCCAATGTCCAGAGGACACCAGGTAGTCACAGGGCCTCCTATTCCCAACCTCCCAGGTCTAGCAGCATAGTCACTAGAAACTCTCATCTAAGAGAAATGTCTTCTCTTATTATCTTCTCTCCTGTTACATTGACCATGGTTGCACTAAGTCCTGAGGGATTTACTCCCCTAGCTGCAGGAAGTTCATCAGCCAAGGCTATTAGCTGTCAGCTCTCCCCAGGAACTGCTTCAACTGATGAGAATCCCTACACCAAGGTCATATCTATGTATAGTCTACCTGGAGGATGCAAGGCCCAATTCTCCTGCCCCAATTGGCCAGATGTGAGAGCTACAGCAACCCCAGGGCTGGCTGAGGCCTCATGAAAACAGCCTTTGCAACCCTGCTTCTCCCTCTGCTCTGTTCTCTGCACTTCTTGCACAGACTGATGAACCTGCATCCATTAATCCTACCTCAGGGTCCCTCTTTAAGGGAACCACAGGAGACACTGCATGGAGGGGTCACATCATGAAGCTACCCACAGTAGAGAGAGTCCAAGAGATTCATGAGGAACACAGAAGGGCTGCAGAAGAGGACAGCTCAGGGATGCTAAGAGCCAAGTGATAAGATGTATGGGAGAGGGCACATCTGGTGGGGTGGTCTGAGAGGACAGTGGCTGCTTCATGCAGAGCATCTCAGTAAGCTACCACTCCAGTGGTATAGAAATAGATGTGGTCTGGGAAATGATAAATGAGAAGAGAAGAAGCAGCCACAGGAGGGTTGCCAGGCTGGGGATTCCAGCATGAAGCATGTCTGCACCCAGTGGCCCTATGTCTGGCCACCACCTGAGGGATCCTGACTCCCTTTCCTGGTCTCTGCACAGCTCTCAGCAGGCCCAGCCTTTGCACCAAGAAGCACAGAGACTTTCCCTAGACTTCTGAGATTTTCTTTATTCTCTTCTGGAAAAAGTGCGAAGTTGTAGCCCCAAGCTCTACATCAAAAAGTTCTCCTGTTTAGTTAGCCCACTTCTCACACTTAGGAACTTGGGGTAAAAACAAAGTTCTTTTCTTGTGGGCAGAGGGAATTTGGACTGCAGTTTGAACAGAGGTAAGTCCCTCAGTGGGCATATATCATATTTCTTTCAATAAACGCAATTACAAACAGTTTAGTCACACTTAGCATAATGTAATATTTTCCTTTAAATAATTTTAATTTTTAATTAAAATTTTAATTTTAATTTTAATAATTATTTTGAAATAATATCTTACTATCTTACTGTGAAATGGGTGGTATCCCCTTGATTCTGAATATTCAGGGCTACTGTATAGTCAGACCCATGCATGAGAACAGAACTCTTGGTTCTATGGGAACAAGGTGTCAAGGAAAGGATTAGACTTTCACAAACAGGGGAGCTGGAGATAGGGAGTCATGAAAGCAGCTTGGAGAGATCAGCAGAGACAACCATCTGTTCCTTTACCTCTCAATGGCTAAGGGAGTCCATGGGAAGACTGTAGGGAGGTCAGGGGTGTTCAGAGGAGGTCTCGAAGAGGCTGTGGAGGGTCATGGGGGATCATAGAAGGGACCAGGGAGGACATAGGTAGCTGTGGTCCTTGCAGGTATTCCCCGGGTGCCACTTCAGCCACACCTGGGTGGCTGCTGGTCAGTAGGTGGGCTGGGGGATGCCTTGAGCACAGAACAGAGGAGGACCAGACCAAGCCAGGATAATGCACCTGTCTGCACCTGTCCTTCACCACCTCCCATGGCAACTGCCCTCGACAGCCCACTTTGCCTCACATCTGCCTTATAGATCTCAGGTGAGCTCCTCCTTGGAGGATGCTGACCTGAAACTGTGTAGGAAAGGGTCTGGGAAGCAGTTCCCAGTTTTGCCAGGTTGACATGTGCCATCTAGGCCAGCAGAGACTTACTGTGCTACCAGTTGGTATTTCAGACGTGAGATGCCTTTCAATTGGAGTCCTGCCTCCTTAAGCCAGATGTGACTTACATGGCACTTGTTATGTGCTGAATTATGACATCCCCAAAGTCCTAACCCCCAGTATTTCAGAATGTGACCTTATTTAGAGATAGGGCCTTATACAGGTATTATATTAACATGAGGTCATAGGGTAGGCCCTAATCCAATCTGAGTGATGTTCTAAGAAGAGGAAACTAGGAGAAGTTGGTGATGTTACTAAATAGTGACACAGAAGACTCCAGCTTCTGCCCACCTGCTACACACACACACACACACACACACACACACACACACACACACACACAGAGAGAGAGAGAGAGAGAGAGAGAGAGAGAGAGAGAGGGAGAGAGAGGGAGAGAGAGGGAGAGAGAGGGAGAGCAACAATTAGACAGCTATCCATGAATAAAAACAGCTCTGGGAATGCTCCAGAGTCCACTTAAGACACTTCAGCAACACAGACAACAAAAAGCAACAGAAGAGAAGGAAGACAGCTATATCTCGTGTTCATCATCCCATCCCCAGGCTGGCACTGCTCAGCACCAAGAAGGACTCCACAGCTAGAAAAGACCCTCTGCAGATTTCACCACCTATTGCCTCATAGGTCTTCACATTCATTGACATCATCTACCTGAGTCCCTCCCACTTCATTCCCCCACCCTGCCAGAGCCCAGGAACCATGAAAGCAGCCAGACCAGGAACTAAATAGACATTTTCCAAAGAAGACTTACTGAAAGTTAAAAGGTACATAAAAAGATGTTCATATCACTAATCATCAAGGAAATGCAAATTACAACCACAATGAGATATCACCTCACACCTGTCAGAATGGCTGTCATCAAAAATAATTGCGATAGCAAGTGTTGAAGAGACATAGAGAAAAGGGAATCCTTGTGCACTGAGGGTGGGAATGTAAATGAGTGCAGCCACTGTGAAAACCAGTATGGAGATTCCTCGAAAATTAAAAATATAACTATGATATGATCTAGCAATTCCACTTTCTGGTATATATTTAAAGGAAATTAAAGCAGGATCTCAAAGAGATATCTGCACTCCCACATTCATCGAAGCATTATTCATAATAGTCAAGATGTGGAAACAACCTAAGTGTCCATCAAAGAATGAATAAATAAGATGTGATATATATTATATATAAATGTTATATTATGTATATTATATTATATATAAAATATTACTAAGCCATGAACAGGAAATCCTGTCGCTGACAAGATGGATGGATCTTGAGGACATTATACTAAGTGAAATAAGCCAGACAAAGAAAGAAAGACATGCTATATGATCTCACATAAATGTGAATCTAAAAAAGCCAAACTCTTTGAAAGAGAGAGTAGAAATGGTGGTTGCCAGGGGCTAGGAGTTGGGTTGAGGATGAGGACATGTTGACCAAAAGGTACAAAATTCTAGTTATAAAATGAATATGTTCTGGGGATCTATTTTACAGCATGGTAATTATAGTTAATAATACTGTACATATACTTGAAAGTTACTAAGCGAGTAGTTCTTAAATGTTCTCAACACAAAATAAGAAATGATACTTAAGTGATGGAACAGCAGTGTTAGTAGGTTAATGCTATCTACTGTGGTCATTATTTTGAATACATAAATATATCAAATCAACATACTGTACACCTTAAATTTAAAAAATGCTATATGTCAATTATATCTCAATAAAAATTGAGGGGGGAAAAGCAAAAACAACTTTTAAAATAAGTAAAAGGAGATCAGAACACAGACACACACAGAAGGAAGGCCATGTGAAGTCAGTGAGAGAGGACAGCCATTTACAAGCCCGGGAGAGAAACCTCATAATGAAACCAATGCTGCCCACATCGTGATCTCGAACTCGCAGTTCTCAGTTCTATGAGAATAAATTTCTGTTTAAGTCATCCAGTCCGTGGTACTTTGTTATGGCAGTCTGAGCAGACTAATACACCCTCCCAAACTAATGCCTCACTCTCTCATCCCTAGTTCTCTCATCTGTAAAATGAAAATAATCATAAATTCTACCTCACAGAACTGTTGTGAAGATTTCTGTAAACTATGTATAAAGCCATATACAGATGGATGTAGGGATTACTTGACATTAAAAACAGCTTTTGATTCAGAATCTTGAAAAACAGTTTTCAGTTTGAAGTGTAGAACCAAAGTGACTCCATCTTAGATACAACCCTTCATTTTGAACTCAAGTGAAATTAAAAAAAAGAAAAAGAAAAAGAAAAACTGCCAGCTGACTAAGAGTCACCCCACCCAACAATTGGCCAATCAGAGGCCCCTTGGAAATTATCTGAAAGTCCCACCCACCAAGTTCTCTGTCCTGTGGTTCTTTTCCTTGGCGCAAAGTTTAACCAATCCCCTTAAAGGTTTTAAATTAAACTCACCAATCCTGTAACGCCACGGCTGTACTCCCCTGCTTGCGGCTTTACCCTTTAAAAACCCTTTGAAACTGGAAGTCGGGGTCGATACTTCTTCCACTGCTGCTTCAGGACATCAGTATCGGCCCAGGCTCGGGCCTGCAAATAAACTCCCTCTTGTTCTCACGTCAGTGTCGACTCCTTGGTGTGCGTGGAGGCTCAAAGTCGAAGTCGGGTATAACAGAAGCATCAATTTGCCTTTTCAAAAACAAATCTCTGCAATTTAGGAGCTGCTGCCAGTCAGGAAATCTGACAGTGCCTGATGATAAATTTGCAATTGTTTTAGTTCTTTAAAATAAAATATCATCTGATTTTCCAAATTATAAGATTCATTCCTAAGTAACAAGTACAGAGTTTAAGAAACACTAATAAGAAGAGAGAAAATTTGGTCTTTGGAAAGGAGATTTTGCATATTTCAGTGGGAATTTTGCTGAGTGAAGATAAGAATTGTAGCTGAGTTTTACTGCCTTCATCACCACTGTGTCCTTTCTCTTGGGGACACTTTCTGCTCTTCTTTAGGGAGGCAGAGGACCTCAAGGCAGGCAAATAGCCCTGGTGAACTATTTGTCTAGTATCTTGAGCTCCAAGAGGAAAGTCATCTCATATCCCCAGTCCCATAAGTGCCAGAGCCCGCTGGCTAAGATCGAACAGTTCCCAAGAGGGGGAGTGAGGATTAAGAAAAAAAAAAAAAAAGAGAGACAGAGAGAGAGAGACAAAAGATAGAGTAGGAAGGGCTAACAGTAAATACTGTTATGAGTTTATTTAGCACAGAATATTTATACCCTTGGAAATGCATGAAAAGTAAAACCCGCAGATATTCTAACAATTCTAACATTTACCTAAATTCTCTCAAAACATCCTTGTTCCTGTTTTCTGTCTCATTCCTTGGGGCAAAGAACATTCAACTCTTTCCATTAAGCCAAACTTCCTCCATCTGCAGGGAGCATGCCTGCTCTGCAAACTTCTAGCTTGCAGACCACTTTAACCCTGTTTGTAGGGCTTTCAGCAAGAATGGCTCCCAACACATAAGCCCCTGGGGCCCCTGGATACACTATCCTGGGCTCAATGTGGTGCTCCAGCTCCCAACCATTGCTCTTGTTCTCAAAACTCCAAGGTTTAAAACACCACACTGTTATTCAGGGCCAGGAACACAGATTCTATAGTACTCCTTCAGGCTGCTTGGCCTCTGTCAGGGCCCATGAGATAAACTGTTCTCCTCCCCTTGCACCAAGATCCAGGCCTCCTCCCAAATCAAGCTGCCCTTTTGAAGCCCCCCAGTTATCATTTTCCATGGACACACCGAGGCATTTCTTCTCCCTACCCAGCACCTTAGGAACTCACCCCTTCCCCAGACACTGAGGTGCTCCAGAGGGTTCCTTGTGCCACTATCAGGACGCCCAAACCCATCTTTTCAGTCCTCTTCCTCTATAGAAGCTCATCCCATGTGCAGCCAACCAAACCCCACTGAGTTCACTGCTTTAAATTCAACAATGGGCCCAACAGTTTAAAAAATGAGATTAAATGAGGATGAGCCAGAGGATGAGATTAAATGAGGATGCCTCCCTTTGTCATACCATGTACACCTATGCCATCTTCAGAAAAGATTAAGTCCTTAGGAGCTGACAAGACTACCCCAGATAAAAGAATTTTATCTGAAAAAGTGAGATTATGTTCTTGGCTCCATGATACATCTTAGATTCATTCTTTGATGAAAATTTTCTCCATCAAAGACAATTTGTGGAACTGACTCTTCTTTGTGTCTCCACTCCACTCTCAACAGTCCAGCACACACAGTTCAAGGACACAATTAAACTTCACCAAATGTGATGAACCTCATGGAAGTCTACAATGTCTCCTCCCCAATGACCACCCACACACAGACTACTGATACTTTTCCTTGCTCCTTCCTCTTTTTTAATCTTTTCTCCATTTCCTTTTTTTTCTTAAATAAGTGAATTTTCATTTTGTCAAAATAAAGGGCACTTTAAAATAGTAATTAAGTAAAACCTTGAAATTCCTAAACATCTTTATAAGTATGCTTGTTCTTTATGGTCTCTTTATATGCAACATTTTAATTAATTAAATTGTTTCCCATTTCCTCCAATTCTATACCCAAATTTCTCCAATACATTTTTAGTTGACTTTAGTCCTTATAGTAAAGTTTATTTTTCCTACATAATTTTCTGGAAATGAAATATATTTCTTTGAGATATACTCTATAGTGTGAGATACAAAATAATATTAATTCTATTAATATTAGCTCCTAAAAGGTACATATAATATCACATTGTATATCAAATGTAGAGTTTCAAAATTAGTGTAATTTTTTATGTATTTTCAAGATGATATTGATAATTACTTTATATTTAAAGGATCTATATGTTTTGTATTGTGCTAGCTGGAAAATTACTATTTGGCTATCACCCATGGGAACACAGGCTGTCACCCACTGGAACATAACATTCTAACAATAAGCTTTCTGCTTCTGTACCCCTACTTGCACACCTGACCTGTGGGTCGACAGGTAGTGAATAGAAGAAAAATAGAACTTTGTGTTCAGACAGAATGAAGAATGGGATTTTGGGCTTAAAACTCTGTACCTCTACATTTCGGGGCTGCTTAATTTGGGGTCTGTGTACCCCTGGCAGCCCCAGCTGACTGAATAAAGTGCGTGTTTCCTATAACTCACTGAGTTCTGGTGGTCCGTGTGTCTTTCGGCAGCTGGCGGCTACAACAGTATTATTGTATGTTAAATTCAGCTCTATGAGGCAATATGTATTAGTGCACTGCACTTTAAATGTAGAGCTTTTTACTTTGTGAAATAGTACATATTTTCAAGATAAATATTGAGCATGATATTAAGTATTATTTATAGAATTTTCATATTCTTTATTATTTTTTAGAAAATATTTGTATTTTTAAAAATTCAGAATAGATGCAATAAAACTAAAATACTTGGTGCTATTAAGAACTTATTGAGCATCCTTAAGACAGATATTTTGAATTATTTGTTAGGTGTTTATTTTTCCTTTATTTATTTTTTAATTTTATTTTATTATTAGTTCCAAGTATACAGTACATTGGTTAGACACTTATATAGTTTATAGAACAATCCCCCTAATTGTTCTTTCTCTCTGGCTCTACACCTAGCCATTACATCAATGCTAACTGCACTCCCCCTGCTGTGCTCCCCATCCCTGTGACCACCTATCAATGATTAATTTGTACTTCTTTAACCATTAACTCCTTTATCTCAGCCCCTCAAACTCCCTTCAGTCTGGCCATTACCAGATTGTTCTCTATATTCGTGACTCTGTTTTTTATTAGTTTGTTCTTTTTCTTCCTTAGATTCCAAATATAAATGAAATCACATGGTATTTATCTGTCTCAGTCTGACTTATTTCACTCAGCATAATAACCTCTAGGCCCATCCATGTTTTTGCAAATGGTAGGATTTCATTTTTTGTTCATGGCTAAGTATTATCAAATAATCTGTTGATGGGCATTTAGGATGCTTCCATATCTTGGCTATTGTGAGTAGAGTTGCAAAATGAACATAGGGGTGCATAGATCTTTACAAATTATTGTTTTGGTTTTCTTTAGATAAATACCCAGAAGTGCAATTGCTGGACCAAAATATATACCCATTTTTGATTTTTTGAGAAACCTCCATACTGTTTTCCATAGTGGCTGTACAAATTTTCAATCCCACCAACAGTGTATATGGAAAATATTCAAAAAGGGTTACCTTTTTTCCATATCCTCACCATGTTGTAGCCGCCAGCCCCCAACAAATGAACCACCAGAAACCAGTGAGTTATAGGAAACACACTCTTTATTCAGCCAACTGGGTCTGCCAGAGGTATGCAGACCCCAAATTAAGCAACCCCAAAATGTAGAGGTACAAGGTTTTTAAGCCCTAAACTCCATTCTTCTGTCTGAACACAAAAGTCTATTTTTCTTCTATTTACTGTCAATCCACAGGTTGGTTGTGCAAACGAGGGGTACAGAAGCAGAAAGCTTATTGTTAGAATGTTATGTTCCCTTGGGTGATAGCCTATGTTCCCATGGGCGATAGCCTATGTAACCGTGGGCGATAGCCAAGCAGTAATTTTCCAGCCAGCACAACCAACATTTGTAGTTCTTTGATTTATTGATAATATACCTTCTGACAAGCGTGAGGTAATATCTGTTTTGTTTTAATTTGCATTTCTCTGATGATTAGTAACCTTGAACATCTTCTTATATGTCTATTGGCCATTTGTATTTCCCATTTGGAGAAATATCTGTTCAGAACTTTTACCCATTTTTTAATTGGATTATTTGGTTGTTTTTGTTGTTGAGTTGTATGAGTTCTTTATATATTTTGGATACTAACCTCTTATCTGATATATCATAAGCAAATAACTTCTCCCATTCAGTTGGCTGTGTTTTTGTCTTAGTGATGGTTTTCTTTGCTGTGCAAAAACTCTTTAGTTTGATGTAGTCCCATTTGTTTATTTTTTCTTTTGTTTTCCTTTTCTGAAAATATGTCTGAAAATAAATTACTAGCAGCAATATCAGAGAGCTTATTGCCTATATTTTCTTCTAGAAGTTTTATGGTTTCAGCTCTTACATTTAAGGCTTTAATCCATTTTGAGTCTATTCTTGTATGTGGTATAAAAAGGTGGTCCAGTTTTTTTTTTTTTTTTTGCATGTATCTGCCCAGTTTTTCCAACACCACTTATTGAAGCGACTGTCTTTACCCCATTGTATATTCTTGCCTCCTTTGTCATATATTAACTGAGTGTATAAGCATGGATTTATTTGGGGGCTCTCTATTCTGATCCATTGATCATGTATCTGTTTTTATGCCAGTACCATGCTGTTTTAACTACTATAGCCTTGTAGTATAGTTTGATATCAGGTAGTGTGATACCTCCAACTTTGTTCTTTCTCAAGATTGCCATAGCTATTTGGGATCTTTTATGGTTCCATATAAATTTTAGGATAATTTGTTCTAGCTCTCTAAAAAATGCCATTGGTATTTTGATAGAGATTGTATCGAATCCATAGATTGCTCTGGATAGTATGGCCATTTTAACAATTTTGATTCTTCCTACCCATGAGCATGGTATATGCTTCCATTTATTTGTATTTCCTACAATTTCTTTTTTCAGTGACTTATAATTTTCTGAGAATGGGTCTTTTATCACCTTGGTTAATTTTATTTCCCAAGTATTTTATTGTTTTCAATGTAATTGTAAATGGGATTGTTTTCTTAATTTCTCTGTCCAAAAAGTTCATCATCAGTGTATAAAAATGCCACTAACTTCTGAATATTTATTTTGTATTCTGCTACTTTACTGAGCATTGTTCAGTTTTAGCAGTTTTTTGGCAAAATCTTTAAGGTTGTCTATATATAGTATCATGTCATCTTCAACTAATGAGAGTTTTACTACTTTTCCAAATTGGATACATTTTATTTCTCTTTCTTGTCTAATTGCTGTGGCTAAGACCTACAATACAAAGTTGAAAAGGAGTGGTGAAAGTGGTCATCCTTGTCTTGTTTCTGATCTTAAGAAAAATGTTTTAGCCTTTCCCTATTGAGTACGATGTTAGCTATAGGTTTGTCATATGTGGCCTTCATTATGTTGAGGTATATTCCCTCTATTCTCATTTTACTAAGAGTTTTTAATATAAATGGATGCAGGATTTTGTCGAATGCTTTTTTCTGCATCTATTGATTTTGTCATGTTTTTTATCCTTCAGTTTGTTAATGTGGTGTATCACATTAATTGATTTGTGAATATTGTACCTACCTTGCATTCCAGGAATAAATCCAACTTGATCATGGTGAATGATATTTTTAATGTATTGCTGAATTTGGTTTGCTAATATTTTGTTGAGAATTTTTGCATCAATGTTCTTAAGAGATATTGGCCTATAGTTTTCTTTTTTTTATAATGTCTTTGCCTGGTTTTGGAATCAAGGTAATAGTGGCCTCATAAAAGAACTTAAGGAGCCTTCCCTCTTCATGAATTTTTTGGAATAGTTTGAGGAGAATAGGTGTTAATTCTTCTTTGAAATTTCGGTAAAATTTGCCTATAAAGTCATCTAGTCCAGGACTTTGTTTTGGGGGAAGTTTTTGATTACTGATTCAATTTCATTGGTGGTAATTGGTCAGTTCAGATTTTCTGTTTATTCTTGACTCAGTCTTGCGTGGTAGAGTCAGCCACTGGCTGGCTAATAAAGGCTCATAATTCATCTTAATTGGCTCCATGGGTCTTAGAATTGATCGTGCCACAACAAGCTATTTGCTGACATTTATACAAACCTTTACTTAGCAGAAATTTACTAAATAATTTCTAAAGAATATTAAAATAAAATGCCAGACCCAGGAAGAAAGGATAATTTTGCCAGAAGTGGATCTCCTATTTTCCTACTAACACTAATGATGTCCTCCTAAACCATTTGTCCAAATATGTCCAGGAGTGCCCCCTTCTGGTTTGGAACTAAACAGGTAAGAAACTTGAGGACAGTATTATTGATGACTGAAGGCCAGATGCACAGCCTGGCACTGGCAAGTGGACGCTAATCTTTCTCCCTGATAGAGCCAAAGCTCCTCATGGTTTCTGCCTGGGTAATAAGGTTTCACAGACACCAAGCTATCTCTGCAAATTTTTGTCTGCATTTCCCACTTACAAAACATGATCCTCTTAATTCAGTTGGTTTAGATTAGTCGACAGTTGGTGATCAACAAGAAGAGCATGGACCCCTCATCATCTAACTAATCCTTGAGGGTTTTCATTAAAATTATTGTTATGACTTATAAAATAACATCACTATTTCCTGAATAAACACTGCTTTTATAATCCTTGGTTGCCATATTACATTTTTTATTGTAAGTTTTCAAGCCCTTTTTGTATGGATCCAACTTCTTAAGTTCTATGATCACTGAAAAACAACCAACACATATGAAGACAAATAAATCATTCAGAACCTAAGTGTCACCTGCCTTCACCTGAGTCTCATTTCCCTTGTCTTCATTCCTCTGCTAATAAAGCCTCTCAGCCTGTTGGAGAGAGGTAGATAAAAATGAACATCCAAGCCTCCCATTGTGGAGAGCAGGTTGCAAGCTCACAAGGTCCTTGTAATCTGTGAGGCCAACCAAAGATTGCCTCACCTCTACAAATCCTCCTAAGAATGGGAAGCAGGCACTGATTGGAGAACAATGCAGGTGTTGAAATACAAATTATTTTAGCAAACTGTGTAGGGTGGGGGTTACCTAATGGAAATGCAAATAATTATAGTTGGATGTGGAGGTTGGGTGGGGATAATCTCATTTTAGCCAGCAAATGTATGCTCTTGTATAAAAGCAACTTGCAAAAATAAAGTCGCTCTCTACTCCATCATCAGTGGATAGTGGGCCTCTGGATCCCAGCTTTCTGTCTTCTTTCTTTTCTCAGTCTCCCACCATTCCCACGCAGGATTATTTTCCAAGGCCGCGCTGGACGTGGCAGGATTTACCACTAGCTGGACATGGCATCCCATCTCATTTGTCCTCCTCTTCCTGAAATCAGAGCACCTTTTTGTTTTCCACCAGTACTGGGTTAAATGGTATTACCACTCGTAATGCATTTCTTTTTCATACTCTACCCAGAGGACAGCCTGCTGTGCTCACACCTTTGCTGAGGTACTAGGGTCCTAGTGTGACATGTTAGCCTTTCCCTGCATGTTTGCTTTATCTGTTACTTAATGAAAACTTTGGCTGGTGGACCTGCAGAGGACTGCTTCAGAAAAGGTGCTTAATGATATCTACAAAGCACCACAGAATTGCCAGGGCTGGGTGCTGAGGAGCTGCCTCCAGCCAGGGATGCCCAAGCTCATTGCCAGGCTCCTCTTGTGTTCACTCAGGCCTGAGGCTGGCCCTCAGTTGCTGTAGCAATGGGATCAGTACTTCATCTCATCTCTCAAGTGTCTTCAGGCAAGAGTTATTCCTGAGGCATGAAGAGTCTGGAAGGAGGAAAAGGTCCCAATTTATTGCTACCCTTTTCTGGAAGTACAGCTAAAGCCCCTCCCTGAAAATCCTTCCAAATGTCCCCTGAACTCTTCTTGCTGATTTTCCTCCATGAATTGTCCACATTGTTTGACATTCTCAGGGACTTAAACCATTTATTGTCCCCAGGTGACTGTGTAAGGTCTGATTCATCAGAGCCCGGCAACCAATCCTTCCTGAGTCCAATTTACTGTAAAAAATAGCTCTATTTTGCCATTTTCGTTTTTCCCTCCTACTAGAAGTACAATAAACTCTAATATTCAGCAGATACAGAAGACACCACTAATACAGTGGCTGATGCAAACAGCACAAGAGACCTTCAGAAAAAATATGCAATGTAATGTAATAATTATGGCTACTATTTATTTAGAACTTCCTCTATGCCAGGTACATCGGAAACTGGGCCCTTCTCATTGTACCTATACCACAAAACAAAGTCAACCAGGTCAGCTATGCCTATGACTTTGTCTTCCTGAAATTTGATTTCCAAATCTACACCTTTAGCCTGAATGTCATCTGTGCTCCAGCTCCAATGCCAAATGACCTCCACTTGGACACCCATGCCCCTCTTTGGCACAGCATTCCAAAACTGTACCCATCTCTCCCTCATTCTATATCTCCCATTGCATCTAGTGTAATCACAAATTATACAAGTAAGGACTCTGAATTTATCTTTATTCTTTCCTCTCCCCTTTACCTATAATTCATTCCTAAGTCATGCAGACTTTCTCCCTAATTATATTTCTTCGTATTTCATGTTTCTGTACCACCAGTGCTATTGCATTCAGTAGAGTCCTTGCATTTGTCTCCAAAATGTCCTTCTGCCTCTGTCCTGTGCCTCCAAGCACCTCCAGGGTGCCAGGGCTACTCAGGCTTTATAACTGATGCCAGGTTGTACTTTCCAAAAATGGCCACTCAATCTATATCCTGTCCTACATGCCAGAGAGTGTTTTATAACTGCCACTGCCAGGTTGGAAATGGCGTTTGTGGTCAGGACCTCTGGGCCCATGTAACAGTGCTGTGCCCAGGTAGGTTTATCCTCTTGCTAACCAGAGCCTGCCCCTGCAGCTCTCAAGTAGGGACCTGAGAATTCCCACAGGGGGGATGCTGACCTGAGCCTTACCAGGACCAGGGCACTCATTCTCCCAGCTGAAGAGAATGCCCTACCCAAGAGCCTGCCCCCTCCCTGGTCTAGGTGACTGTGGCAGGAACATGGAGAACCCTTGCCTCGATTTTGAACATCTCTGTATACACTCAAAGCTCCAGAGCTACCTGGGGTAGCAGAAGCCCTTGTACAGCTGCATTGCAGCCCAGCTGCTCCCTCACCTCCCATGTCTGGCTCCAAGGGCGCCATCCCTGTGCCCCCCCCCATGAGAATATCCACGTCAAAGTCTGTTTTCAGGGAACCCAACCTAAGACATATCTTATAGTGTTATGAAAATCCAAGATAGAATAACCATAGCCAGCAAAGCACTGAGAAATACTAAAATAAGAGTATCTCCATCACTGTTATTGTTATCAATATCTTATGCTCTGGACTCTGGCCTGTGTGCCTTAACCCTCATTCCTGCTTGCTCCTGAGAGAGTAAATAATCCCCAACAGCACAAAAGCCAGCTGTGAGAGATTTTACTATGGTCATGGCAACAATCTGGCTCTGCAGCCACTTCTGCTTAACTTTCTGGGACATATTCCTCCTGACTTCATGTTTGTCTCATCCCTGCTATTTTGATAGCTCAGGACAAACTTCCCTCAGAAGCTAATCATAGAGTAGCCATTGGCCACCAGAGAGATGCAGGCCAGTGCAGGAGTCCATTGCCAATCCAGAGAGACATTGATGACAAAAGAGGAAGTCAAACTAGATAATCTTTGTTTATCACTTCAACCCGAAAGCAAGACAAGGTGTGGGGCACACTGAAAAAGCTCTCAGTTTCAACCTCCTCTGAACTGAAAAGGAGAATTTTCCAGAGAAAATTGAGTTGGACCAAGGACATCTCAGGTCAATGTTTCTTGGAACAATTTGTTCTCTAGGACAAATCTACTGATTGGTATGGAGCAGGTGAGAACAGGGACCCACAGAGCCGAATCAGAGAGAATTATGAGCCTTTATTAGCCAGCCAGCAACTGACTCTCTACCATGCAGGGTTACAGAAGATCAGCCCCGAGCTTCCAGAGGAGGCAGTTTATAAAGTGTAAGACCATATCCTGGTGGTCTTTCAAGCAAGCAAGCAGATTATAGGAAGCAGCAGATTATAGAAAGTAGTTGTTGGCTGCAAACATCCCACACAAAGGCAAATGTCCCACACAAAGACAAATGTTCTCAGAGAACTCCTAGATCAAATAGGGCATAGCAGGCAGTTTCCCCATCTGCATCCCAGTGGTGGTCAACGCCCTCCTGGGGGCTGGAGCCTGAAGATATCACTTCTCTGTGACTGATTTACTGGAAAGTTTCTTACTTCTACATTCCCCACTGGTTTTCAAAGGGAATTCAAATCATTGAATCTTTAACCTGGCGTGGCCGGTAGTAGTGAGTTCTGAGAACCATGAGTTTTTACTGCCCGTACCCGCTTTTTGACATAGACAATTATCCAATTAATTACACAGGGCCCAAACAAAGGCCCAGTAAGACTAGAAAAAGGGGGCCTGTAATGGCTGTCAAGAGAGTTGTTAACCAAGGGATGTTATTAAAAAGTCCTTCATACCAAGATTCTCCATGCCTAAATCGTTCTGTCTTTAACTCTCTGTCTTATTAGTGCTAATTGCTTAGGACTTCTTTTATTCTCTATTGGTCCAAAGTTTGGGAGCTAATACATTTAAATTCTAGCAAAACAAAAAAGCCACTTATTAAAATTTCTATCGAGATATAAAATTACAATAGCATTCAATTTCCTCATTTTACATAAAAGAAACATCTCTGAAAAATATAATTACTATCCAGACTAAAATCTAATATTTTCTAGCACAGGGTAGGCATTTGATACATTTTAAAGTAAAGAGATCTAATTGTATCCCTGAGTCCAGAATTTAACATTTATGTTACTATAATTTAAATTTTAAAATGCCAGTTCTGATTTAATATACAATGTTAAAAAATGAACACAGGCAATACCAACATTTTATAAGCTAGCATTAGATCCCTTTTTTTAAAAAAATGATATTAGACTTTAAGCTTCTTGAGAACAGAGACTTCCTTTCTTGTTTACAGTGCTCTCTCCTAAGTGCTCTGAATAATGCCATGTCCACAGTAAGTATATTTGATGTAGTTGATACCTCTTATTGGCAAGAGAAAGTAGGCATTTGTCTTCATTGTTTCACAGTGAGAATAACAGAATTACATTTTCTTGAAGCGGTACATGAGGATTGACTAGGAAAGGTTAGAGCCAAGAAAGGGTCAGTATTTTTCCAGGGAGCTATGGTCCCACAATCCCAATTGGCACAATAATACTGATTAGGTTTATTGCAAATGCTTTGATCCTCTCTAGGGCACATATATAATTGTATTTGTTGGACGCCCCTTTCTTGTTCTGGATATACACAATCATACCAAGGACCGGTCGAAAAACTAGCTCCTGGACCCCCAGGTAAATCCTTGGGTATAGTATTAAATCCTTTTCCTAGTAGGTCACATAGATCTACATGAAATGTAGGCTAATACATAGTCTGATTAACCGATATGGGAACCCCTGTTTCTGATCTAATTAACTCTCATTTGGCCTGCAAATGTTGATGAGGATTCCCTCGTACACTATTAATAGCAATTAATCCAATTATAATTAAAACCCGCAAGAGTCTTATCTTGAGAGGGTCTCTGGTGGGGCGGACATATCATTTCTCAGTCTTTGCTGGTGGTTGAGCAGCCTTGATGCAGGTGTGATGAATCCAATGGTGTCTCCCAGCAACCTTGACCGCAGTGGGACTGGTGAGGACAACAGGAAAGGGTCCATCTCAGCGAGGTTCGAGGGCAGCCGCCTGTACCTTTTTCACCCAGACCCAGTCACCAGGGGAATGGCAGTGGGGTTAAAGGAGATCAGCCTTTAAAGGAGATCAGAGAGCTATTGCGGGTGGCCCAAACAAGGTGTTGAACTTCTTTCTTTGCTAAGAGCAATGCCTGTAAGGACTTAAGTAGTAAGAAATTGTGAATTTCGGTCACCTTTTCTACCCCTATCTTGGGTAGGAGAGGTGACGGTCTCCCAAACATGATCTCATATGGGGTGAGACCTTAGAGGTAAGAGGTATATCTCACCCTAAGAAGAGCAAAGGGGAGGAGGCTCACCTAGTTCTCGGCAGTTTCAAGTTTAAACTTAACGTCTTGTTCATTCTTTCTACCTGGCCTGAACTCTGAGGTCTATATATATACAGTGTAGTTTCCAATTAATATCTAACAATTTGGCTAAGGTTTGACTTGTTTTGGCAATGAACGCCAAGCCATTGTCAGACCCCAGTGTTAATGGCAAGCTGAATCGGGGTACTATTTCTGAGACTAATTTCTTAGCTACTACCTGAGCAGTTTCTCTTAGTTGCAAAGGCTTCAGTCCATTCTGAGTAGGTGTCAATGAACACAAGTAGATACTTAAAATCCAAAAGTTCCAGGGCTCACTTCTGTAAAGTCTAATTTCCAATGATCTTCTGGGGCTTGGCCCCTGAGTCTTGATCCAATTTGTACTTCAACAGGAGACCCAGGGTTAACTTGGGCGCAAATATGACATCTTCTTGTTACCTCTTTGGCAGTTTTGTGTAGCCTTGGAATATAATAGTCTCTTTTTAGAAGTTCAATTAACTTTGTTCTTCCTAGGTGGGTGCTCCCATGGACTAATGAGACTAGTTCTCCACCTAGGGCACTGGGTACTAGGGTGTGTCCATCCGGAAGGTGGTTCCACCTAGTGGGTCCTTCTACCCGCTTTAGTTTAACGGGATAATTTAAGTTTCCCCAAGGTGTAGACGGGTGAGTCTGAGAGCATTCTGGGGGGCAGAACTGGAAGAATGTCAATAGGCCCCACTGGTTTTTCAGGTGGCTTCCTTTGTGATTTCGTCAGCAAAGACATTGCCCCAGGATACCTCAGACTCAGTTCTCTGGTGACCTGGACAGTGTATGATAGCTACTTTCTTAGGCAGCTAGATGGCTTCCAGGAGAGCTAGGATCTCTTCTCTGTTCCTGATTTCCTTCCCCACTGAGGTGAGTAATCCTCTCTCTTTATAGAGTGCCCCATGAATGTGTGCAGTAGCAAAGGCATACCTGCTGTCTGTATAGATGTTACCTGTCTTCTCCTTACCCCATCGGAGCGCTCAGGTCACAGCGATGAGTTCTGCTTACTGAGCTGATGTTCCGTGGCTCAGGGCCTGAGCCTAGATGGCAGTCCCTCTGGTAACTATGGTCGCCCCAGCATACCTGACTCTCTCTGTGATGAAGCTGCTTCCATCGGTGTACAGTGTGGCATCCAGTTGTGGCCATGGGACGTCAGTCAGGTCTGGCCTGAGGCGGGTGATGTTATCCAAAAGCTCCCAGGGGCTCATAATGTAGGAGCCCTGACCTCCTCATTCTGCATCCTCCAACATAATAAGTGGGGCCTTTTTCCCTGGGCCCTGGCCCTTTTCGGGTCACACATTCTTCCAATGTCCTTTCTTCTTACAGTATGCACATGGGTCTGCTTTCCCTCAGGGCGTCGGCTTGGCCCTTGGCCTGGTCCCCACCGGGCAGGCCCCTGTGACTTGTCCTGTCCAACAAACAACCTTCTGGACATCATCCCGGTTGTTGAACACCTTCTGGGCAATCTCGAGAAGTTTAGATAAGTTCTCTCCCTCAAACCCTTCTAGTTTTTGTAATTTCTTTCTGATATCTGGGGTTGACTGTCTAACAAAGGCTAAATTAATGGCTCTCCGATTATTTGGGTCCTCCAGGTCAATGGGAGTATACAGTCTATAAGATTCTAGTAACCTCTCTAAAAATGCTGCAGGTCACTCATCTTTAGTCTGAATAACCTCACTCACCTTGGATAAATTGACTGGTTGGCAAGCTGCTGCCCGGAGGCCTTGGAGTAACAACTGGCAATGCCTTCGCCTCCTTACCTTGATCCGTGTTGGGATTCCAAACAGATCAGGGCTGGGAAATACAAGCTGTACCCGTGCAGGGTCAGTGGTGGGCTGCCCAGTGGGGTCCAAGACCCCTCTTGCAGCTTCCCTTAGAATGCGTTCCTTCTCCGTAGTGAACAAAACCTGCAAAAGCTGCTGGAAATCATCCTACATGGGTTGGTGGGTAAAAACAATGAATTCTAAAAGGGAGGTCAAGCCCTGGGGTTTTTCTAAGAAGGACAGAGTTTGCAATTTCCAATTATACAGATGACTAGTTGAAGAGGGGGCATACACCATGAAAGAGGTCTGGGTGTCTCCCCCAGGTGGGGCGATCTGTCGGAGAGGCACCAGGACAGCTGCAGGTTGTGGCGAATCGGGGATGGGGTCAGGATCCTGTGGAGGGTAGTAGACAGCCCCCGTCTGAGTGTGTAGTGGGCTCCGAAGAGGGGCTGCCTCCTGAGAGTCAGGAGGCCTAAAGGGGTTACCGGGAGAGCAATAGGGAGGGGGGTTGAGGATCTCCAGATCCTCCAGAGGTGCCTGTAGAACAGGCTCAAGTGATTTCTGAGGAGCCAGAGTGCTTTGCCAGAAGAACTGTATGAGAGGCAGGCGCCAGCAGAGAGTCAGCCACCGGAGAGTCTGTTCCACTCTGACAATCTTTCAGATACTTAGGAGCATCAGAGACAATGTCTATCCAAACATTTATGTATGGGGCCTGATCAGGGTAACCAGGTTTCCCATAAACAAACTTCTGACTCTAAAGGCCATCTGCAATCAAAGGAACCTTCAGATGGCCATCCAACTCCGAAGGCCGGCCAGTCTACTTGGCAGAGCCTCTGGAGACCAAACGGAGTGACTGACGACCCATAACCTTGGGCTCATCGCCTGAAATCCTTAAAATTGTCCACAAGGCTTTATAACTGCTTCACTCTAAAACCCTGGGGCTGATCTCTTCTAGCCTTGCATGGTAGAGAGTCAGTTGCTGGCTGGCTAATAAAGGGTCATAATTCTGATTCAGCTCTGTGGGTCCCTGTTCTCACCTGTGCCATAACAGAATAAGAGATATAATCATTGTTTTGGAATGGAAGGTAAATGTAGTCAGCCTTGACACTGTAAATACAAAAATATTCCTGACTATATTAGTTAGAATTATATTTGATGGCATCTCACAAATAAACTCAAAATGACTTAAACAAATTAGAATTATATTTCTCAGTCAGATAAAAGACGTCTGTGCATAAACTATCCAGATTCTTGTGGCAGGTCCATGAAATCACAATGGAGCCAAGTCCTTCTACCTACACTCCAACATGCCTAGGATATAGCCCATATTGCCTGGTACAAAAGAGCAACCAAAACACTAGCCATCACATCTGCATTTTAGAAAGTAGAACAAAGAAAGGGGGAAAGATGGTCCAGCCTCCTTACTTTTAGGAAGTCCTAGAGAACACTGCAAATCACATCTTATCAACCAGAAAAATCATATGCTGCAGCTAGTTGTGAGAGAAACAAGGAAGCATGGTCTTCAGGCTGGGTGGCCATGTGTGACATTACAAATACATAGTTGACAGCAACTCACTGACTGTGTACAAAGATGGGACTTAGGAAGAGATGATTGAGAGAACTGCCATTCTCATCCAAGAGAGAATAAAAAGATAATATTGGAAGCACAGGAGTAATTGTTAGGTAAGGTAACGACTGGAACATAATGAAATTGGTTAAGAATCTGTCTTAGTGTGCTTTCTTTGTGAATGGAGTTATTGAAGACTGTCTAAAGTTGATGAATCAAGTAACTGAATCACAAGCTTAATATTCAGAATTATAGAGGTAACAAAGAAACAAGAAAACAGAAACAGTAGCAAGTATTTGACCCAGGATTGGGAGGGGCAGGATAAGAGACAGAAGCTTTTCCTTATTGAGAGAGGAGAGGAGGTATCTGAAAATAAAAACAGATACAAAGGAAAGAGCCTGCAGAAATAACTGACTCAGCTGGTTAAAACTGATCTCCCTTCTCCAATTCTGCCCTATGCACTTCAGTTAACATATTTTCCACAGCTACATCTCCCACCTCAAGGATTCTCCAGCCCCTTCCCTATCTCTGTAGCTGTATAAGAATGTCAATACTATGGAATTGTTTGCTGTGCTACATCCAGAGCTCAGCCTTTGTATAAGGAACCCCCTGAGCAGGCGCAGATATCAATGAATGCTGCTCCCAGTCTGTAAGCCTAGGAGTGCTGTCTCTTTGTTCAAGAATCCGATAAAGATACTGATAACACCAAGGGTCTGGAATTCCTCCCCTGCAGCCCCCCCACCCAAAGCTGCCCCTTCCCACTCTGAGTAAGGAGGGACATGTAAAACCTCAGACAAAGGAATCATGCATCCCTTGCATGGACTCTGAGAGGGTATATAATCTGTAAGAAATCTAACCAAGGGGAGATCATGCTTTGGGTCTGTTGAATGTCCCCCACGCTCTCCGCTGGCATTAAATTCTCCTTCCTCTAAGTTGTCAGAGCGTCTGAATTCCTCCATTGGGTGTCACTTCCTGCAACATTATAAACTCTTGTATACTATTTGATAACTATACCATGGATCAGAGCTTAGGCTTAAATTTTTAAATTAAAGGCAGCCCTGCTTCCACTCAGGGTAAGGACAGAAGAGTTATTAAAAAGTGGACAGAAACACTTGGCCATTTGTTGACAACGGCCTTTCTCCACCCCTAAAAAGCCAGGCCCTCCAAAGACTATAGAGGCTTAGAACAATTCTCCTTTTCAGGGTCTCCATGGGACGCCATCGTCATCCTGAGCTGATCCTTCCACCCGCTCACTATTTTTGTCATATTTTTTTTATTTTATCCTATTCATCCATCACCTTGAAACCATCCCCAGCCCAAACTTCAAAATGCTAAACATTTGACCAAAGCACTAACAAAGCAGCATTTTGTGACAGTTACCTCAGAGATTCTAAATAGTGCCAAACAGTACAAGCTATGCTGCTTTGGGAAGGCAAAGGGTCACGTACTTTCCCAAAGTTGCCTAAGACGTCCTTCTTGTGAAAGAAAAAGAAAAAAACAAACAAACAAAAAAGCCCCTCAACACACCCATCTGTCAAGACACAGGAGGTATTCCTGGATTTCACATTTCCAAATGTTTGATGTAGGAACTGAGCACTGTCGTCTTGTGATAACAAAAGCCTTACAGTCCTGGAGCTGACAAGCTAACCATCAGGAGACAACAGCTCTCTTTCCAAAGTCTAGACCACACTCATGTGGCTGTTGTTTTGAAGGGCAACACAGAATCAAGAGCACCACAAGCCCAGACAGCTTCAACCTTGAGAAAACTATGTTTCATAGTTAGATCTGAACTAACTGCCGGGGGAGTGGAAAATGTTTGACACTAGGAAACCTCTGCTTCAACGGTATCCCTCCAACTCTCACCCAGAGCATCTCTAAGCTCTGGTCCTCCAGTTGAGAGTAATGGTTCTCTAAGTGTGGTCCTTGGACCAGTAGGTCCAGTCCTGGGAATTGTTAAAAATGCAAACCCTGGCCTCACCTCGTCCTACTGTAGTAGGAACTCTTAGACTCTGGCATTTGTGAGTTAACAAGCTCTTCAAAGAATTCTGGTGCTCCCTGAAGTTTGGGAACCTCTGCTTATAATTTGTTAGGATTTGATGTGTTTGAGCTTATTACTGACTGTCACTGAAACAGACCTGATAACTGAGGTATTGACCCTTCAAGGGACCAGAAGAATCCTTCATGAGATTCCCCAAGAGTTTCAAGATTGAGACATTGATTGAGTCTTCTCGATTACTGCTTAGGCTAGGTTTCCCCAGCAGTAGACCCTCACACAAGTGCAAGCAGAGCATTAGGTAGGTATCCCCAAGATATACCTGTTGGGCATAGAGAGGAGCCAGCACAGGGTTTGTCTGCAGGCAGGCTGGCACTGTGGGCAACTGGAGCCAGTCCCTGGAGAGCTTCAGCGGACAGTGTAGGGTATCTCAGAGATGTCCCACCAGGGCATGGAAGCTGGGATTATTACCCTCCATCCCTATATGTCATTGTTGAGGGCAGCTCTTGGGTGTTGACCCCAGCTGTCCTGCCCATCTCTGGATGAGGCTGCAGTCTGTAGACAAGAGGACACTCATCCAGGAAGAAAAAAGAGTGGAAGACACCCTACCATCTTCTCCACACAGCTTCCTCAGGCTGCCAAGGAAAAGAAAAATTCCTGTAACTTGCTTCTGAGCACCTAAGACTCTGTGGTTACTTATTCAATTCCTCCCCATTAACAAGGGCCTCTTAAGTCCCATCTTCCCTGGACTCCTCAGCATTTCCAAGTTGGGTGCTACCTCTCCAGAAGCACAGCCCTTGAATCAATTCATCAGTCAAACATCTCTGCTGACTCTGAGTCTGCCATGCCTAACCCTCAGGTGGGAGGCAACCCTCCCACAGATGATGGACAGATTGGCAGTGACATACAGATGCTGTAAACGAGCACAGGAAACATTCCAGAGCCATCCTAGAGGCTATGAAATGAGACTTCATTGGGGTTTTGATTTGCACTTCTAGGGTAGGTCCTTGTAGAAGGTCATTGTTCCCTGAGGAGTTCACATAAATAAGTGTCATCCTCTCAGCTAAAAACTCAGCTCATCGAAGGCAGGGGTCAGGAGACACCTAACTTTTCCAACTGTGGCCTGCAAAGCACCTGTTACTTAAGGAGGTGCACATAGGTGTTAGTACCCACCCTAATCCCCACCAATTCACCCAGATCTGCAGTGGGCCCTTGTGGTAGGGTACCTGGGAGTAATAAACCTGGCACCAGCCACCTGCCACTTCATAGGTTGCACCTAGCTTCACCAAGAGGTAGCCTTCACCAAGGACACTGAATGTACAGGCCATCCAGAGGCTCCTGTGCACTACCACTTACAATACCTGACACCATCAACACTACCTTGCCCACCAATGGGCCCGGGACCCTTCAGTTAAGTGGATTCCAACTGATTTCCAAATGCTTGAGCACCTTTTTCCAGACTTATGAAAGAAAAAGCTCTTGGCTCTCCTTGTCAGCAGTCCAGAAGTACCAGGAAATGACCCCTTCAGAGCCTTCAGCTCTCAAGAGTTGGCATGTGAATGCACCAGCTCTCTTTGTAGAAGTAAAAAAACTTTCCAGTAAATCAGTCACAGAGAAGTGATATCTCCAGGTGCCAGCCCCCCAGGAAGGCAATGACCACCACCAGGATGCAGATAACAAAACTGCTTGCTAGGCCCTGTTTGATCTAAGAGCTCCCTGGGGACATTTACCTTTGTATAAGACATCTACCTTTGTATAGGACATTATCTTTGTGTAAGACATTTACAGTCAACATCTGCTTTCTGTAATCTGTTGCTTTCTATAATCTGCTTGCTTGCTTGTTCAGAAGACAACCAGGATATGGTTTTAAGCTTTATAAGCTGCCTCCTCTAGAAACTCATGGCTGATCTCCTCTGACCCTGCATGGTAGAGCTTGGCTCCCTGGGTCTTAGAATTGATCACGTCACAACACTCTTTCCATCTCTGGCCCTCCAGTTGGGATCCTTAGGTACTGCTGCTCTGTGCTGAGTTCTGCAGCATGGGTTAGGCTCCAGTTGCCCACAGCGGGAGCAGGCTGAGTAATCTACTAATATTCTGATTCTAATACCAATATTAATTTGTGAGCTTTTGCCCCTCATCAAGCAATTCTCAGACACCAGCTGCGTGTCCTACAATTCAACTCAATTCTGACAACATCTATCTGGAGATAGCTTAGATCCCAGAAGTTAAGGTGTCTGTCTCACAAGACTATAGTTCAAATGCCAATCACAAGTCCAGGTCATTACCTGTGCTTCTGAATGAGTGGCTATAAATCAGAGGTTCTTATGATCCACTCCTTGAGTTTGATTAATTTGCTAGGACAGCTCGCAGAACTCAGAGAAACATTTTACTCACTAGATTAACAGTTTATTATAATAGATAAGACTCAGAACAGCCAGATAGAAGAGATAGGGCAAGGTATGGGGAAAGGACATGAAACTTCCATGTTCTCTACTCGTGCACCACTCTCCCCGAATCTTCATGTGTTCACCATTCAGAAGCTTTCTAAACCCCATCTTTCTGGGGTTTTATGAAGGCTTAATTACTTAGGCATGAATGGCTAAATCATTGGTCATTGATAATTGAACTCAACCTCTAGCTGCCCTCCCTTCCTGGAAGGTGAAGGAGTGAAACTCAAAGTTCTAACCCTCTTATCATAGGGTTGGTTCTCTAGGCAACCTGATTCTATCTTTACATGCTTTCTAAAGTCACTCCATCAACATAACAAAAGACATTTTTATCACTCTCATCAATTAGGCAATTCCTAGTATTTTAGGAGCTCTATGCAAGGGAATAAAGACTAAATCCATATTTCTCATGAAAAGTCACAGTATGACTGACATCCACCCCTCCTCTCTCAATTCTCCACTCCCAGACTAATGTTCCTGTGCTTCCCAAATCAACAATGCATCGAATCCATGCTCTGGATCCCCTTCTTGGAGATTTCAAACTAAGAAGTCTACCACACACCAGGCACTCCATTCACATTAATTCATGAAACCTGTTTAGAAGCAGAGAAATAAGATGGTCCTCCGAGAATTCAAAGTCAGCAAGACATTTATTGGCACAGATAATGCAATGTCATCTTTAAAAGAAAGGAGGATCCCACCAGCCTGGCTATAATGTCAATGAAAGGATTAAGATATCTACCAGCAGAGTGTAGAAATGCACAAAAAGAGGGGTAGGAAAATTCATAGGGGCAAACATGGGTGGTGCTGGTGGAGGGAGCTATGCTCACTAAACTCAGTATCTGGTCCCCTGGTGACACTTACCTTCTTGGATCATAGATCTTCAGGTCCTGTCAGCAACATGCCCTGGGCATCTGGGATCACACACGCATCCCCTCAGTTTGTTCTTGTCTGTGCCCTGGAGCCACCCCTCCACCCCCCATGGTGCTGCGGCTCTCACCTCACCTGCTCACACAGAGAGAATATATTTGTTTTGCAGAGAGAAATGTTCTAGCCCCTGAGAAGCTGATTCTGGCAGATGAACAAACTGACACCCGCCTCAAAAGCACAGTCTTGAGATTCATCTTCAGAGATCAGAAGGGAGCCAGCCTCAGGACTCAGTTGAATTCTTTGTGGTAGTATCATCTTATGAGGCCTTGGGGGGGCTTTGTCTTCAGGGTTCCTTTATTAGCAAGTGGCAAACCTAGTTCATACAAATCTAGTTCAAAGGGAGGTTTTGTTGACTGAAGGCTGTCTCCTGGAGCCTCAGGGCATGTCTCAGTGGAGATTCCAAGGAAAGAGCTCTGGCTGACCTGCTGCATGATAGTCCACCATGAACTGTGGTGGCTTAACAGGGCAACAATCATTTATTTTGCTGATGAATCTGCAGTTTTTGACAGGGAAGACTCTAAGCCACACCAGCCCAGGCAGCCCAACCCAGAACTGCAGGGTCCATTTTTCCAAGGCAGCCCACTTGCACAACTGCTAGATTTCAGAATAGTTCAGCTGGTCCTTCTCCACGTTGGCCTGTCCAAGTGGCCTGGGTTGTTCACAGCGTGGTGGGGTGACTAGTTTCCAACAACATGAGTACCAAGAGACCCCAGCAGAGGCTTTGTCACAGAAGTTACAGAGGATTGTTTCTTCTGAACTCTGTCATGGGCTGCTTCACATGATTACACAGATCTCCCTGAGCAGACAGAGGGGACCTTACACCGTCTCCTCATGGGGGTGCAAGGCAAGGTTCTGGATGAGCATATGGGACTGAAATATTTTTGTGGTCATTTTTGGAAAATATAGTCTGCCATGACAAAGAATGAAAAACCACTAGGAATAAAGGCAGCCACTCTTCATAGTTCGTGTGTGTGTGTGTGTGTGTGTGTGTGTGTGTGTGTGTGTCTTACACTAGCTATCCCTTTCCTTCCCTCTCTTACCCTGGTCACAAGGCTTTTTGCTTCTTCTTCATTATCTGTGCTCATGGCCACATCTCAACTTCTAAGCTTATGGGTCTCAGTTCTTCCTGCCTTCCCAGAAGTTCCTCAAAAGTCAGGTCCTCAAGTGACCTCCCAAAAATGTAGCCCCAGCTCACTCTGCTCCAGCTCTAGCTCAGATAATTCTTTAAGTCAGGGAAGAAAAACAACGTACATTTGTGTTTGGTTTCCATGCATTAGAGACACAACTACTCAGCCATTGCTATAGATTGCCAGGCTCCAAGCCGCACAGTCTCTTGCAGCAAACAAATGCTGTTAGATCCTACACCAGAAAACTATGTTTAAAATGAGGGAAAGCTCAGTCCTGTATTTAAAGACTAAAAGATCCAAAAGTTGCCAGAGGCTCAGCATGTATGACCAGATGTGGCCTTGGTCCCTGGATGGACTTCATACTGCAAATGAAGCCACTTGCTCCATTGCTGCTTAAGCCAGGCTCATCTTTCAGAATGTGCCTATGTGATTTAGTGACAAATCCTACCAATCTGTCATGCATGTCTCAGGTTTAAAAGTCAGTTGTTGGAGGAATTAATGGCAAATCAGGAAGTTGCTGTTGATGTAAAATGTCAAAGCATACTGACATTTTCTGGATACTTACTTTGTGCTCAGCCCTTTCTTAAACACTTGCCCCACATTGTTTCATCAACCCAAGGTGATGGATATTATTACAATCCCTATTCTATAGATGAGGCAGCTGAGCTTCAGGGAAGTTAACCCATTTGCCACAATCACTCTGCTAGCACACTAAGCCACAGTAGTTAACTTACAAGTACTTTTATGTTTATACCCAATTTTAAATAGTATTTTTAAAAGGAATGCATTGGCTAGGAAAACTGTAAAGTCCAAATTTCAGGGATTTCCTTTCCAACAGTCATCAAAAGTTTGATTTCACCTTCCCTCTCCTGCCTGCCTCATTGCATAGGGGATCCCCCGTCAGGGGGCAAAATGGCTGCAGCAACACCATCCACACATCACATGTCCAGGAAAAACAGAAAAGCATCTTTCCCAACATCCCCTAGCAAACTCCTTCTCCTGGCTCAGTGGCCAGAACTGGACTTCCCGCCAACCCACAACTGTGATCAGAGCATACAGTGCCTGTGGTGTGCCCCTTAGAGACAGCAGTGTCCTTAACTTTCCAAAATTTAAGGACTGTAGGGAGACTAAAAACCAGGTGTGCTTCCAAGGGTAGAGGAGTGACTGCTGGAAAGTAGTAATCACAACTAGAATGTTGTGGAACAATGATTTGAACCCAGACATGTCTGTTCATTCAAACAGTATTTATGGAGCCCTTGCTATGGGTCAGGCACAATTTTAGATGATGGAGAGACAAATCTGAAAGGTTCCTGCTCTCCCACCCTCCTGCTGTTGTCCATGCTTCCTCTCAGGATTAAAGCCTTGTGTTTTTGCAAGACCTTGGAGCTGGACAAATGTTCTTCTAACCAGCTCTTCTAGGTTTTAAGTGGGTCTATGACTCCAGGCTTATCACTCAACTTGTCTCTCAGGCTCCTGATCTATAACATCAGGAATAATGATACCTTTGACAATGTTTGAAAATAAAATTGTGGACCCTGAGAAGAAATATATCTGCCAAGAAAGGCTCTTCATGGGCTTAAATTCATAACCAGAGTTTGGCAGCCATTGCTGATTAGAGGCCTTTCACACGTGCTGCATTTTAGGGAAAAGCCACAGACCAGGCTGCCAAGACTCTAGCATTGTATTCCTGAAATCTGAGTCAACCCTTATAAAAAAGTTTCTGGAATCATATTTTGACCAATGGGCTGAGACCTGCCTTATTCAATCAGAACTGTGCAGCTATACTCTCATTTGTATCTTTATCAACCAGAGTGGCTCCATAATGACAAACCAAGACACACAATTCCAATCAGTCAGGACAGTGCTATGTGGGGCAATTAAGCTGTGCAAATTTAGGTTATTTACATAAAAATGGACAAATCAGAGATCAGAGGGGTAACTTTCCCTATAAAAGCAGGTCTCCCCTTTGTGTGTGGGGAAAGAAGGGAAGGAAAGCACACTTTTCATTTCCACTGGAGGCTTTGTTTCCTGGGTTTACAAACTGTTCATCTAAATAAAGTCTTTCTTTTACTGACCCCAGAATGAGGGCTCCTGTTGGCATTGGATTGGTGGCAGGAAACTTTGGTCACAAAACAGAAACAAAAAGGGCTTACATGGGAAATATGAGGAAACTTAAAGCAGAACAATATCCAACCTAGTGGACCTGTAGTAAGTCAACTCTTATTTTCATTCCACTGACTTGGATTTTTGTGCATTACGTCCTAATTTCACTGCCTCGGGCTCTAAAAAGACATTTTAGTGTGCATACTGCTCCATAGATGCTAGTTTCTTCTCTCTATGCAGCCTCCAACTTAATTTTTTATAATCTAAATGTTTCACCTATTTGATTAAAGAGCCGCCCAATTTCTAAACTTGTCCTGAAATCAGAAAGCAAGGGTTATCTTAGGAATGCAAGCAAAGGTATGCCATAAGGAGCTAAGGTACGAGGTGAATGCACACTCTAAAGATGTGGCAACACCAGTAAACCTCACCATGCCCAGGGGGCTTCCACAGATTTGCAAGGAATTATTCAGTATCTCAGATCTGTGGATAGACCTGAAAATTTTGAGTTGAAGAAACCAGATTTTAAAATTTATGCTGTAAACTGCAAGTTTCCCAAATCCCAAGCTAACTGGTTTCATCCAATTGAACCTGTTGTTTTAAACAAAAATTCGGTTAAAAAAAAAAAAAAGCCGGGGTTCGAGATAGGCCGAAATGTAGCTACTTGCAGGGCTGGAGAACAGAAGGTCTCACAATACCAACCAAGCTCTGAACCAAAGCTGGAGTCAGGCAGTTTTCCTAGCCCCTCAATTCAAAGGGCACGAGAAGGTAAGTGTCTCTATTCAGCATACTCTTATCACTTCACGCCTCACCCACACCCTGAACTCTTTCACTTTTAATTGAGTTTCCCACTTAACATAAATTAGTTTTCCTCTATGTATCCTTTAGGATCAGCTCAGGTACTCGATCAGGTACCGTTCAATAGAAGCTCTGCCGGCTTCCTCATCTCAGTGGAATAATATTCCTGGTGCCCTCGCGAAATAACCTGACTCCCCACACACACAAATGCTATCTCTGACTGAAAGTCCTAGCTGGGTCCCTGGTCACTGTCACTCCTGCTTTCCCGTGATCGCATCAAGTCGTTTAGTTTCCCTAGTCTTTTAACTGGAATCACTCCAACTACCGGTGAATGGGAGACATGTGGAAGAAACCTCAGCGCGCCCCGCACATACCCCATCCTTTTCCTAAGCGACCTCCTTCCGCAGGAGAGCGGATCCATATTCCAAGCTCCTGAGACGCGACTTTGAGGTTTCATCCAATCAGGGATCTCCCCTAGCCAGTTGGCCCAGACTCTATGATCCCGCTGGACCAATGAAAACTCCAGCGCGGGCTTGCAGTGGTCTTCTGGGAAAGCGCCTCTCCCGGAAGTCGCGCCTCCTTCGAGACGCACCCAGAGGGAAGAGCCTCCCGGCACGCCGTCCCACTGGTGCGCACAGCTGCTCGTCACGCGAAGCGGCGAGTGGGCGGGACCGGGGCGCCCGCGCCTGCGCGGAGCACGGCCGGCCGCGCGCGGGAACCCGCGGAGGGCGGAGTCAGGGCCCAGGGCGCGGAGGTTCCGGCGCCCGGGCGGAGCCTCTCGGGAGTAGGAGCGGGGGCGGAGGGCCGCTCTCCCAGCGACCTTCAGGGGCTGGGCCTCCGTGGAACCGCGGCCAGGGCGGGGGCGCCGTGCTGACGACGCCGCGACCCTCGCTGACCGAGGCCGCCGCCGCCCGCACACATTCACGGCCGTCCGGCTACCTGAGCCGCCGCCCTAGCTGACCCTGGTCTTCACCAGCGCAGGTAGGTGACTCCCCCGCGTTACAGTCAAGATCACAAGGTAGGCCGAGGGACTCACGAGACATTTCCCAGGTGTGCCCTCCACGCCTCCCCTCCATTGTCGGGAGGAAGCCGGGTTGTGTCCTTGTCCACGTGGAGGCGTTGCAGTTCAGTGTCAACCTTCGGCCTCTGCGAAACGCTGGGCAGTAAATTCGCTTGGTGATTGAGTCCATGCACTGAAGCAGGTCTCCGAAGATGGGTGGGGAGAGCTTGCTTTACGTGTTTGCTTAAAAGCCACTTGCTACCAGGAATGAGGCCTGTTAACATCTTCTCTGGTCCCGCTCCAAAGAACTGGTCAGTGGCGATCTTAAATTAAAAGACAGCGGGCTTCACAGTTCCTATCATTCCTCTTCTTTTCACAGCCTCGTTATTTCCTCTGATTTGATAGATACGGGCTGGCGGTAAACTCTGTAGATGACTGAACCACAGGAGGTAGAGGTGGTCCTTGTATTGGGTATGGGGGCGGGGTAGGTCGTTAAACTGCGTGTGGAAAGACAGCTTCGGCAGAACTGGAAAACGTGGACCAGGAACTGAGGTGGAGAAGAAGGACGTTTCCGGGATTGAATTGAGATGGTAGGGGGACTGCAATATGTTGGGGTGAGGAATGATGTGGACCTTGGATGGGTGGGAATTCCAGCGAGAGAGAAATGCGGGGCCCTGAAAGGAAATGTTCAAGCCAGCGGTTCTGGAATTGTGCTGTTACAGACTTGATTTCAAAAGTGCAGTGACTTAAAGAATAAGCAAGTAAAAGGACAACATAGTCTTGACACTTTTAAGGACCACACATGTTCCTATAAATGATAAATCAGGAGTGTACTCACTGTCAAGGCCTTGATCCAGACCTAAGTTTCAATTTTTTTATTAGTAAAGTTGTTATTATAGTAATACCCTCTCATGCATTTGTGGTGATCATTAAATGAGTTAGTGCATGTAAAGCACTTAGCAAATACCGACTCTGGTTGAGGCTTGACCTTAGGTCCATGGAGGGAGTGGAAAAACCAGCATCTGCATCTGGCCCTGGAACTGCTCATTTCTAGGACCAAGCACCCTCCCAGCTCCTTGCAGTTCTTTACAGGAGGCAGAGACCTCCACCTTTCTCAGCCCTTAAGAATACCTGACTCCTTCCCAATCCTGTGTAGAGTCTTTTATGTATTTCATAAGCTTTATTTTTTAAGTTCAGTTTTGCAAAATGAAAAATTATTCAGTATTTAATTTTGTAAATCTGAACATATTCGCGATTTTAGCAATGTCTTCTAGGATATGTTTAGTGAAATATTTCAATTATGCAAAAAGGAACAGAGAACCATAACAGTTGTACCATACCCTGAAAATAATAATAATAAATGTCTTTGTATGCTTTTGGACTTTTTTTTAAGGAAATGTGACATTTCAGCTATAGTTGAAATTTTTTTTTGCCATCCCATAGAATTTCTTTAGTTTTAACTTGTCTTTCCACTTACCTGGTGAGTATTTGTGCTCACAGATGCTAGGTGTTCTCCATTCTCGTTCTAAGTCAGCCACTAGGTTTGCTTCTTATAGCTTATTATGAGGGTTATGGCCACCATTTTTGTTCTATCGTGCTATTTCTTCTCTTACCCTCTGAAGAAACCTGCCTTTTTTTTTTTTTTTTTTTTTTTGCCATTCCGTTCTTTGTTGGGTAAACTCATGGTAGGCTTTCCCAGACCATGACCAGCTGACTAGCATATGCCATCTGATTGACCTTTATTGGGCCACTGATCCCTTCCAAATGGTCCACTGTCTTTATCCTGGATAAACTGGTTTACCACCTCTCTAGGGACAGTCACACCTGTTCTGCACTTTCAGGAAAAAGTGGCTTTCCATAGTCAAATGTACTATATTTTATAAAAATGAGATGTTAAAATTCATAGTAATAGCTATTATTTTCTGAACATGTAAGTATCAGATCTTCTAATTAAACATTTGGTATATGTTGTCTTATTGAATTCTGACATTACAACAGTGGAAATAGTCCCATTAAAATAAGTAAACTGAGGCTTAGTAAGATTAGGTGTTAGCAGCAATTTGAGCCTAGAGGCATCTCTCTACAGCATGTAATTATTTTGCCAGCAATAGAAAAAGAGGACTGTTTTATTGTCAGGATAGAACGAAGTTTGGCATTCACATGGGTTCTCTTCAACCTTCCTGCCCCACAGCCCCGGCTCCCTCAGGTGCAGGAAGCACCTTGGCAGAGGCCTCCTTCAGCAGAGCTGGAAATGGCATCAGTGGACTTCAAGACCTACGTGGATCAGGCCTGCAGGGCTGCTGAGGAGTTTGTCAATGTCTACTACACCACCATGGATAAGCGACGGCGTCTGCTTTCCCGCCTCTACATGGGAACGGCCACCCTGGTGTGGAATGGAAATGCCGTCTCAGGACAAGAGTCCTTGAGTGAGTTTTTTGAAATGTTGCCTTCCAGTGAGTTCCAGATCAATGTAGTAGACTGCCAGCCTGTTCATGATGAAGCCACCCCAAGCCAGACCACAGTCCTCGTTGTGATCTGTGGAACAGTGAAGTTTGAGGGCAACAAACAACGGGACTTTAACCAGAACTTCCTCTTGACCGCCCAGGCCTCACCCAGCAACACGGTGTGGAAGATAGCAAGTGACTGCTTTCGGTTCCAGGACTGGGCCAGCTAATAGGGCAGGAAAGGCCTCTGCTTCAGCCCCAGCTCTGGAGGGAAACTCAGACCTCAAAATGTGGGGAAACCAGTTCTTTCTATTGTTGCAGCTATACTGCCCAGGCTGAACTCCGCCTTTGCTCAAGTCTGAGGAGCCCCTTTCTGAGTGTATACTTGTTTGTCATAGTACCTTTTCAAAGTAGTAAAATTTTCTATTTTTCTACTTGCCCAGTAGAAATTCTGACAAATAAAACAATAACACAAATGTTATTCCTTTCCCTTTGCCCAATGTGTTTGACTAAGTTTGAAAGAGAAGGAGAGTTAAAGGCAGTAAGATTAGTAGAAGACACCTGCAGAGGTATGTGGTCCAGGGCTAAGTACCTGCCCTGGGCGCAGGTGTGCAAACAGCTTTACTAGAGCCAGGCTTCATAGCCGTCCCCACATGAGTTCCTTGGCACACTTCAAAATTACCTTTGGTCAGGCCACAACTCCCAGACCAACTATACCCGAATATCAGGCTAGGACTGGGAATTTGCATTTTTCAAAAGCACCCTAGGTGTTTTATAGTTCACTTTAGAATACATCAGAATCACCTAATGGAGGTGACTGAGCACTACCTTAGAACCTTAGCTGAGAGTTAAATAAATGAGAATGATGAAATACTCAAGAGCTAATAACTGCTTTTAAATGAAACAGCTATATTAACTACTCTCATAAAGAAAGTAAAGAACTGTTTTTAAGAGGAAGAAGTACTGAGATTGGGGCAGGGGAGGCATCAGAATTAGAAGCCAGTTTTATTGACTCTGAAGACCAAATGTAATTGGCATTTCTTCAGTGTAAAAAAAAAGAATAGAAAATGAAGTTTGCTTCATCATTTTGACCAATAGATGATATCCCGTGGCCATGTGTCTTCCCCAGTTAAAATTTCTTCTGACAAGTGTGCTAGTTTTGGAATAGGGTTGTGGTTTAGGATTCGGAAAGGGAGAATTTGAGAAGGAACAGTATACTGATGTGTATGGTGGCACAGATGATGGTTTCTTCTTAATATTCTTTCCCTTCTCTAGTTACTGAAGCCCAGTGTTTCATGGTACTAAGTATGCACCTGAAAGAAGACGTTCCAGCTCAGTTCATAGCTAGGTTTGATATATGACCAAGTCCCAGCCAATGACCTTTGAAGCAGAAGGGCTGGGCTTTTGGGATCTTGCTTCAAAAGACCCTTATTCCTTCCTCTGTCCTACTGCTTGGAAAGCAACTATGATGGCTGGACCACTGGCTCTGGCTCAGTCTTGGGCTGTGAGGACAGCTCAGCTAAACACTTGTAGATTTGTCTTGAGCTGGAAGGAGCCTGGGTCTCTGGCGACGATGCACCAAAATGGCCGCAGTTTGCCTACCCTTAGACTTCTTAAATGAGAGAAGTAGATACTATCTTTAAGACTTTATTGGTCAGGGCACATGTTACCTACTGTAGCAAAACCTCTTCCCAAGAGAAAAAAGGTTTGCAATGGGCAGACATTGAGTGTGCTGTAAGGGAATGGCTCTGCCATGACACTGAGGAACCAAAGTAGGCCCAGGTGTGTTCCTTTCTATGTGTTTGTAATCTAATCAGGAGGCAAGATATTGAAATAGTAAAAATTCATTTTCGAAGTCTCATATAAAGAATAGTCCATCCAGTCATTTGTGTGTGCATAGTAAGCCAAAGCAAGCAATTCAACTGAGATGCTATTAAAATACATAAGAGATACAAGAGTTGAGATTCCATACCAAGATGTAGAATTATCTGAGACCCTGGATCATTGTCCCTCAGGTAGGGGAGTGGGCTGGGGTAGAAGGAGTAGTGCAGAGATTGACTTGGAATGAGATGCTGGACTTCAAATCTCTCAGACCCCTCCTTAAGGTATCAGGTGGAATGCTACCTTTGTGACCTCAGGCCTAGATAGAGGGCACAAGTCCCATCAGGCCCTCAGAGAGCTTGACATGAACTCCAGGATTCTGAATCACATTGGCCTGAGAAGCTTCAAGACAACAGCTGTTGTCTCCATTGAACAACAGGTTTAAGAAAAGGCACAGGTGGACTTCTGAGGAGCACTAAGGTAGGCCTCTAATGGCCTCCCGGTTTTCATTCTCCTGTCCTTCAGGAACAGGGAAAATGAGTTTTTGGTTCAGAAAGCACCCAGATGAAAGACCACACCTCCCTAGATGACCCAGTTAGGGCAAGTGAGGTGTACGAAGACAGGTTGTGAGATAGTTTAGGGAATTCTTAAAAGATTGGGGCAGCCAACTTTTCTTTCCTCCTCCCCAACCATTCTATCCTGCTGTTTGGAAAGCAGGTGTGAGGGTTGATGTTCTAGAAGCTTTAGTGGGCCATGAGACCCAATCTAAGCACATGAAAGGGATAAAGGAATGGAAATCAGGCCATGGGGTACCTGTCAACCTCATGGAGCACCTCACTAGCCTTACCTGCCTCCCATCTAGCTTCTCAGGGGAGCAAGATCTACGCTTCCATCTTACTGAAGCCACTGTTTGAGGCCTCTTTATTCACAGTCATCAGTGACAAACTGGAGAAGGACAGGACTTATTTCCTTACTACATAAGAACTCTTACAAATTAGTTTTAAAAAAGGAAGAAATAATAAAAGAATTAACAGACAAACCATATATATGCATATATATATATGTATATATATGTGTGTATATATATATGTGTGTGTGTATATATATATACAAAGGAGGGAGGGAAGAAAGAAGAGAGGAAGGAAGAAATTATGTATAGACTCAATTTATTACAAGAGAATTAGCCAAGTTCTGCAGTGGACACTGGTAGTGTCCCCACATCCATTTCCTCCCCATTGTGTAGCAGCCACCCAAGTGATGGCAAGTGGTCACCCCCTGTCCCCATCAGACGGACAATAACCAGGAAACGCCAAACTCCTCCTTGCTTGCCAGGATGGGACCTTGGGGTACCAGTGTCCATTGTTTCATAAGAAGGTGGGGAGAGTGGGGGGTGGAGTGTTTTGGGGAGAGATTTCCTAGGAGAAAACTTTCTCTCTGTTCTAAGGGTCCTATTCTCTCCCCACAACAGGGAAGAATGGTGAGATGCCATCCCCCTCGTTTCTAGCACAAACAGAAGGGTCTTTGACAGGACTTGCTGAGCTTGACAAAAACAGCCTGAAAAATCTCAGACCCCCTGGACACAGCCTGAAAGGATGTCAAGCCCCAGGGCCACCTTGGACAGCTGGGCTAGGGTGGGAGCTGCTACCGTGTTGGGAAGGATCTCACTCTAACAAAGAGCAAAGAGGCCCGAACCCTGGGAGCTGGATGAAGAGCTTGTAGGACTAAGGGACAGTGTAGGAGGAGGGACAGTAATGGCTGCTTTGGGTAAGCCTCAGGAGCAAGCCTGGGTTACTTTCCTGCTCTGAGTCGGACCTAAGCAGGAATCCTGCCCAGGGGATGTTTCAGGTGCTGGTGATTAGGCCCCTGGGAGAGGCCAAGAGGAAGGTGGAGGTGGTCCTCAGTGTTCCTCAGAGTCACTAAGGGAGCAAAAGCCCCACAGAATAGGAGGTACGTTTTGCAAGGCCAGAAGACCCCAGCAATTTTGGAGGCCTCCAAAAATCCACTTAAGTGTGCTAGGAGAGAAAAAAATCCTAAGTTCAGAGAGAGCAAACTCCTCTTACTAGAGTACTCACCTCCCAAGGGTCATGGTAGAGAAACTGAGGAGTGATGGAGGTCGGTGCAGAGGGGTGCCTCTGCCTTCTGCAAGATGGTGGCTGGCCCAGCTGAGGAATGGACAAGGTACAGGGCCTCCTGTGAACACTTGAAGCTTTGCAGGGAATTTAAGTGAATGTGGGACTATCTTATCCAAGACTGACTACAAAGTGTCATCAAGGTGATGGGGAAAGTGCTCCCACTGAAGGGGGCACACCATCCCACAGCACAGTCAGATATCATTTGCTCTGTGGGTCTCAGCTGGGTGCATGGACCACCCCAACTAAGCCCAACTAAGGGGTTCCTGGACGTGAATAGAAGGAGGGGAGTGAGACAGGCCATTAGTGCTGGGACCAGAGAGGGCATCAGGCTGTCCAGCGAAGCCCTCAAGGATGGACATGTGGGACACACTTAACATGTGGCTTGTGACCAAGGAACTAGGTTTTTCAATTTTATTTTACCTAATTTAAATCTGAATGGCCACATGTGGTTAGTTCCTACTGTATTGGTACACAGCAAAAGCCAAATTGCTGGTCCTAATAGGTAGCTGGGAAACTGGGAAATGGAATGTCACCACCTTGGGGGCCTGAGTGTTCAGAGGGAACAGCAAGTTCCTTCTTAGCTGGACTGTCTCAGAATGGGATGGCATTTCACAGTCCTTGTTGGGCACAGAACATGAAATGCAAACACCCTGCTACTGTCTCTTAAGGAGAGAATTTCTCCTGTCCTCATGAATCCACTGAGGCAAGGCTGGAAAGACCTTGTTCCTTGACTTCCAAGAACATCAAGAGCCTTACTTGCTTCCTCCTTGAAATGAGGTATAAGATGGGCTTGAAACTATTCTGGAAAAAGCTACTTAATGTAAATGTAGATGTAATTTAGGTCTAGATATGAAGACATCTGGCAGAGCTACTCTTGGTTAGAGCCAAGGCCCCACAGCCCATGTTCTGCCACCACTCTGCTAAGTCTTTACCATTACTATTTAGTTGTCATCTCCCAGTTCAGTGAGGAAGGTGAGCCAGGTAATCACTGACTAGCATGAAGTGTATAAGGTGACCTTATTCCCAAAACATGCTGTCTTCTAACAGGATCAAGTGGAGCAGAAAGAATAAAGCTTTGGCCTGAATCTCCTGCTTTAGGCTGAAGATGAGCTATTTCATTTTCTAAGGATGGTGTGCATGTGTATGAGTGTGCATGCGTTTGCATGAACTCCTATGCATGAGGGCTCAGTCAAAACAACTCAGCCCCTCCCATCCCACCACAGATGTCTCTCCCCCCAAACACCCCTCACCCACCCTTATGCTTAAACACACAAAGCTGGCAACATTTTGATTGCATTTTTATTTTTCAGAATTTCAGAACTTGGGCTTTTTATAGGGCGAGGAAAAAAATAGATCAGTAGAGGAAACTAAATATAACATAAGCAGACAGGCTGTTAGTATTCATGTTGTGACCCTCTGTAGAGCATAGGTCTGCAGCAGCCCCACCCACCACAAAGAAAACGTGGCCTCCATATTAGAGACCACAGGGAGGGCCTTCTGATGCCTACCACCCCCTCAATCTGGAGCAACTCTATGAAACCTCCTATCCATGTGGTCAGACTATGGAGCAATTTCAAAATATCTGGTAGGAGTTGTGTTATGGGCGGACCTCAAACTTCACTATCCCACAGACCGCAACAAGGACCCTCATTTGGCTATTCATTTCTGGGTGCTTCACAGGCTGGCAGTGGACCGTGCTGACATGGAATGAGTTGGAAATCAGTAAGTTGAAACTCACCCAGGGCCTTCTGCCTGGAGACAAGGTTTCCATCCTAGATCAGTGTGGCCTCCTCCATCTTAGGCAGGGACAGCTAGTCCCTTTGCTTATTCATGCTGGTGTATTACATTGATAAGCTCAGTGGCCGCCTTGCACACTGGTTTGTGGCATTTTTTTAAAATACAATGAGGAGATCACAATCTTAGGCACTGAACAAGGCAGGCTCAGAAAAGCTTCCTTCTTGGGATGTCAGAAGCTACAAGCCTGGAAGAAGCACAAGATGGTAGTCTTCAAAGCCTACTCTCTATTTCCAGATGAACTCTAGATACCTTCTAGAGCAGTGATTCTCTGGTCCATTACTGGGGAACTTGGTACGGATGTAGCTTCTTGGGCCCTACCACCAACCATACAAACTATGCATGATGGTTCACTAAGGCTGGAAGACCACTGATTTAGTGAAATAGACCTCCTTTTCTCTTACTGGGAAACTATGATCGGTCATAGAAGAGTGAAGTTTAAAAAATGAGCATTACAGAGACATGAATGGGGCTCAAATTTTAGCTGCTGCTCAGATTTGCAAGCCTCAGTTTCCTCATCTGAACAATGGGGATAGTATTTATACCTGGCATAAATGAAAGTGGAGGCTCTTAGAACAGAGATTGCTACATGGATTATGATCAACAAAAGTGACCAGGATGAGTGTACACCTGATGGGCTTGAAACAGACCACATTCAGAAGTTTCTTCATCTCCTGGCTTTTCCTAAGTATCTAATCTGAGTTAAAATGCCAGTGCCCCCCTCAGCTTTGCTCACTGTCCATTTCACAACCCACCCCCCATTTCACTTCTACCAGAATGCTTCAAGCCACTCTTCCCTTCACCTCCTCCCCTCCTAGGCTCAACTCCTGTCCCTCCCACCTCTGCCCGGTCAGGGCCTCACCACTCCTCCCTCAGACCACCTACCACTTCCCTCTGCTCCCCTTGCCCCCACCACTGCTCTGCCACTGTGCCCTTCTTTAACCCATTTCCCAAGAATACTCGCCAGCAACACTTGGGGCTGCAGCAGTTACCCTGAGATAACTCACAGATTATAATTCTCACCTTACCCCTGAAATTTGCCACGTAATATCTCACTTTTATTATTATTTTCATATCGCTCTAGTATATTGATAGTCTTTGAAAACAAATGACATTCTATTTATAGCATTCTGTTCTTAATAGTGGTATTTCCATTTACAAACCATAATAATTCTTGATTGCTGAAAATGTCGAATACTAGAAAATGCAGCATTCCTATGCGGGATGTTAAATTAACACGGCAGGGAACAGCAGAGCTGCACTTTTTTTTTCTAAGCAAGAAAATAGTTAAACTAAAACCAAAGCCACAGAAAAACACAACAGACTGCTCTGTCACAGCTTCTCAGCTGCAGTATTATCCTAGGGCCAATCTGCCTCTGGCATCCGGAAATAGCCATGACCAGGAGAGAGTGAAATACAGAGAAAGTGGAATACCTTTCCTCCTGCTCCTCCCCTCCCCTCCCCTTCCCTCTCCTCTCCTCTTCATCATAAAGTGTGTGGATTTGGGCCAGAAAACACACACACACACACAGACACACACACACACACATACACAAGGATTAATATCACTCTTCAGCACAATTAATTTTTAAACTTCAGTATTAGAATAATTGAAAATTTACAAGTAGTTGCAAAAACTAGAAAAATAGTAACTTCGTCACCTAGATTTGCCTTATAATTAATTTTATAAACCTGATTTATAAATTTGTGTCCCTATTCGTCTGTTTTCACAATGAATATAATTTTTTTGTTTATATATGCAAATATAAACGTTTTAGACAGCATATGTTTCAAGGTTCCATTGCTGGGATGAAGGCAATGGTTAGGGATGAGTGAGAAAACATTTGAAATTCAGACCTTCATTCCCAACTTTGTGAAAACTTTTGCCTGATTGTCCTATAATCTCAGGAATGATGGAGGTGGGGCAGAACTAGGCCCCTAATCTAGGTTCCTTTCCCATCCCACCTGCCCTGATCCCATTGTGAGGTGAGGGAAGGCCTTCCCAGCCTCCCACCAGCTTCCTTCAAAACTCACTGGCTTGGGCAGGGTCTCTGCTCCAGAAAGAATGCAAGGCAAAAGGCTCTGGTGGGACCAAAGGCTGGACCTTACCGACAGAGCGCTGTGTGGATGGCACATACCAAAAGCCTCCTCTAGGGGGCACCCCTGTCCAGCATTATCTGCTCCACCGGCCACTAGGTGTTCTGTCTGTGTGCTCTAGGAATGGTGGGTAGAGTGGGCCCAGTGCAGCGTCTGTCCTGCCTTCTGGGTGGCTGGGGCTTGGCAAGGGCTGAGCATCCCGCTGTGCCCTGCCTGCTTTTCACATATCCAGCCAGGTGGGGAGTGGGACCACCTAGGATGGAGTCTGAGTCAGACTCCCTCCCTGTCCTTCTCCACCAGGCCTCTGCAACAATGTTACTCTGCTATGAGGTCTTCCCCCAGGCTCCTGGAGTTTTTGCTTCAAGTTCACCTCCTCAGGGTTGCCTCCCTGAGCCCTATTCAGAACAAGCCCAAAGGCAGCCCCAGACTTCACAGGCATCCCCTTGTAAAATAAAAATCTTAACTTCCAAGGCTGAAAATCCCCTTAAAGCATTTATTGGGCCATTGCTAGCAAGAAAAACGACCAGGTCCTGGGCTATGATGTCCAAACCACCAGCAGCAGCACCAGGTGGAAAAAGTGACACGATATGTTCCTCACCCTGGAGCTGACAAATACTTTTATACATTCTGTTTTGGGGGAGAAATTATAAATGGTTTTGAAAGAATTTACATTGGCTATAGGTAAGGGGTTGTGAAAAGTAGAGCGGGGGCAGTTCTGTGATAGAAGCACAGTCTGTGAGAGAAGCATTTTCTGTTTTTGAAAAGTTACAGGCAACTATCTTGAATGTTCATGTATATGAAGGGTGCAGTGGCCATCTCATGGTCAGTTAATACAGCGGTCCCCAACCTTTTTGGCACCAGGGACCGGTTCTCCTATGAGAATCTAATGCCTGGTGATCTGAGACGGAGCTGGGGCAGTGATGCTAATGCTGGGGAGTGCCTGCAAACATAGATGAAGCTTCGCTTGCTCACTGGCCTCTCACCTCCTACTGTGCGGCCCAGTTCCTAACAGTTCACTGACCAATACTGGTCCACTGCCAAGAGGTTGGGGACCCCGAAGTTAAGAGACTCCAATATACAAACAGGAATGTGCACAGTCTTTTATCAGCTGGCCCAGAGCTGCTAACTGGTTAATTATTCCTGTCTCTTTCTCTCACTCTCTGGCCACTGTAATTTAATTTAGAATATCTCAGAATTTTTTTTTCTTTTTGCCTTTCTAGCCTTGTCTATATACATTGTTGTATTCCTCATGCCATAGTCACCAAGGTCAGAAGGTGACCCTGAGGGCCAAGAACATATCAAGTGTTTTGTTCTTGTGGCAGGCACCCAATAGGTCTATTGGGAGTTGTGGGTGCAGGAACTCTGTCCAACAGGTGCCGGGGGCTTTGGACTGTGCCCACTGTGTGTTCAGAGCCCAAGCTGAGAACAGTGATCCCTGCAGTGATGCTACAAGTACCTCACACCACAACAGCAGCAACTAGATAGTGTCCACCCAAGTGCAGGTGGCCAGCCAAGCTCAGTGCTGGGTTCCGCAGGGGCATAGTGGAACCCAGCTTTTTAGGGAATGCTGCATTTGTTTTTAAGATTTTGTCCTATGGATGGGAATTCTTGCAGCAGTCTTCCTCTGAGTATGGGGGAGGGGCATTCAAGCCTACTTGTGACCAGGAATTTGTCCCCAAAGTCCAGCCTGCCCTAGGTTCTTCCCAGGGAAGAAATTCCAACCAACTCTGAGGCAGGGTGGGCAAGCAAAAGGAGCCAGAGAGGGGTCCTTGGGTGTCCTGGGTTGTCCTAGAGGCCTGCATATGAGTCCACATTTTTGTCCTTAATTTGTTTCCCATCATTCCTGAAATTAAGGACCAGGCAAAGTATTAATTAGTTTTACTCTCACTATTAAAGGTAAACTTAATGTTTTTACCACTTTTTCAAAAAAGCAGCATAGCAATATTTTAAAATAGCTTACATCTGTGCTAAAGTAAAATACAGGTTACTGAGCAGAATAAAGATTTGTGGATTTGGCTAAGATGGCTAAGATGATATCAATGCATTGTGCTAGATTTGAAAATACACATTTCTGCAAAGCAAGATCTGTGTGCTAGCAGTGTATTTTCTGAAGTGGGGGATCAACACGTAAATACAGAGAGAAAGAGGACTGCACAGGTTCCTGCAGGGTTTTAAGTGTGAGTTAACTGTGGCTTCAATAATGCCGAGTAACAAATATTCCCCAAACCTCAGCAGCATATAGAAGATACTTTTATTTAGCTTAAGTAACATAAAGCTGAGGCTTTTTCATTTGTGTCTGTAGGTTGCCTGAATGCCCTTCTAGCCTGGCTTGAGCTGGTAAATCTCTGCTCCATGTGCTGTCATCTTCCTTCTGGGATCAGTGGCTTCCCCCAGGGTGGTCTTATGGTGACGGTGGAGGTGCAAGAATGTAAGCAGGAACAAGCCTGACCTCTAAGGCCAAGGCTTGGAACTGGCACAATCACTTCTGCATATTCCACTAATCCAATCAAGTCACGTGGCTGAGTTCAGGGTTAATGGGTACGGAAATAGATGCTTTCCCTTACAGGAATAGATGCTGTCCCTTACAGGAGAAGCTAAACTACATGGGAAAGAGAGCAGACACATATGGATGAAGAATGGAGTCCATCAATCATCAATATAATCTATCCAAGCCCTAAAGCATCAAGCGCAAGATGTAGTTTTCTTTAGGACTCCAACCCTGCAGTTGAGACCCAACAGGGCAACAGGACTAGAGAATCCTAAACTCCCACAAATCACTTGTAAATGAGTTTATGCTCAGATTAGGAAGAATCTGGTAGGAGCTGCTTTTAGAGCACATAGCCCTGAGGTCTTTGGGGGGAGATCAGAGACTAGATGCTGCTTTGGTTGACCTTAAACACCAGCCCTATCTCCCCCACAACCTTGTCTAACTCAGGCAGTCTCTCCTTTGTGAAAAGTAAATTGAAAACTACAGAAGGTTGCTTTGTCCTTTAGACATGAGCTGGAGCTAGGTGAGACCATGAGCCAACTAAGGTGCAAAATTTAAGGAGGTGATGCTTTCAGTGCCATATAGGTGTAAGATCAGTACCTGAACAAGCCTGAGAGCGAGCCTTTCCTTTCATGTGTGCCTTAGATGCCCACTTGCCTCACCCTAGTCTCAGCCCAGTTTACACAACCAACAGAAACAATCTCTTGGCCAACTTTTCTACTGCCATTTCCACATGATGAGCAGGGGTCAGATTGGGGGTGGGAGTGGTAGTAGAAGGAAGCTTGTGAAGACATGTTCATAGCATCCTGAAGGATGCCAGTGAATTGGGGAAAATATTTGCTACATGAGACAAAGATAATTTACCATTTAAAGAGTTTCTGTAAATCAGTAATCCTTAGCAAAATGAAAAACGTGGAAAAGGACTCATGTATGCAGCTCACAGAAATACAGATGGCCTATTGATATCATACAAAGTGCTCACTCAAACTCAATTTTTAAATAAACATTCTGAAAGAAGACTATAGCAATGTGGGCAATTTCCCTGGAATCCCACTTTGTAACAGATGAGCTCTGCTCATTTCTGAGTAGACCTCCTAATGAGTCTCAGGCAGAATAATTCTATTGTCCTTGCAAGTGTGGTAGGTTCAAGGACCTGGGCCCAGCAAAGAGAAGTGAAGGCACAGTAAAAGGAAATGGGGTTATTGATAGCTTTGATCCACTATGGGACTGATCCAACCCCAAAGCCCATGTGCTCCAGCTCCAGGTCTTTTGGGAGTCAATTTCTTTTAATCTGTTAAGACAGTTTGATGGGTCTTTCTGCAACTTGCAGTCAAAGTTGTCCAACTGATATGAATCATCACTTTTCATTTATCATAGTGATAATGGACCAAAACATTTTGCTGTACCCTATGTTGGCCAGGGTCTACAAAAAAAAAAAAAAAAGCATTCCTGGTCATCTGGGGGTGTTGACTGGTGCAAGCTCTTCTGAGGGCAAGTGACATTTAAAACTCATCTCCCACACTTATCCCTATAGTACCATTCTTATGCATATGTATTTTACAAATGGAATTGTCCATGACACTCATCTTTATACAAGATAATTCATATGGCAGTCTTTGTAATAATAGTGAAAGCATCCTAAATTCCCACCAATATGAGATTAAACAGGTTATACTATTTCCACAGGGATACCTGAGCATGATATGAGAGATATAAAACAATCTTTGAGATTCATTGGTAGTCCAAAAAGTTCAAACTCTATTTAGAATATTAACAACAGTTGTCACAGGCAGTAAGAACAAAATACTTTAAACTACACTTTATGGATGAGGAAAATGATGTGGTTTTTTTTTAAAAAAGGGAGGGATATGATTCCATATATTATGGGCTTGTTCTGTATGCTTGGACTTTCTGGAAAAACTGGCAAAAACTTAATGATGGCCAAATTTATGGATTGGATTTTAGGGTTTTAATGTGGGGACAAGGCATTTAATACTGTGTGTCCACTCAGACTCTTCATTTTTATACAGTGTGCATGTCTTGTTTTTTAAATTATCATTCAAGAATTAAGGAGGGAGACTGGGCAAAATGGTATAGATGATAGAAGCTTTGCTCATCCCCTCTAGTGACCACATCAAATTGAGACAGAAACACGGAGCAAAGAGCAAGCAAAGTTGCCTGAGGGTCTAGGGAGAGAAATAAAAAATCCCCCTGCAATGGTAGAAGGTAGGATGGGGCGAAAACATGAGGCTGCCCAGTCTGGAATGGCCGAGTGGGACAGAGGTTATGGCAGCAGCAGCCAGCAGATACAGATGCATCTTAAAGGGGCCGTGTCCACAACTGGACTCTCGTGGTGACAGACCTGCTCACCTTGAGTACCAGCTCCTGGTTAGCTGCTCAGGGGACACCAGAAGCTTATAGGGGGACACTGAGTTGTAGGAGCGAGGGCTGGAAGTGAGGTTTTCTCCCAGGCAGAAGTGCATTATTCCTCTGAGGAGCCCTCCCCATCTCCCAATGTGTGGACACAGCGCCGCCATAGCTGAGATGTCACTGAACTGGACAACAGTGGTTGCTCTGCCCAAAGGATTCCCCGAAACTCCATCTCCCCCAACTCAGGCCCTACCCAAGCAACATCCAGGTATCTTGAATGAGTCCTGTGACACCTACTGAGCAGTGCCAAGACTCACACTGGTGGCAGCTGATTTTGGTTTCTGGCATGGCTTCTTGAGGCAATTATAAGTACAGCATCTATGGATTACTTGCTGATCTTAACAGGTAGCCCTGGAGTGTCACAGGCTGGGGCTAAATTTGTCCTGCAGCTGAACCCCCTCTCAGGACTGTGCCACTGGATACCTACTAAAAGCCACGCTAATAAGATGGGGAGACTTAGGAGCTTTGCTTAGTATGTAGAAGCAGACACAGAAAGGCAGCCTAAATGGGAAGATATAAAAGAATGGGAAGAGATAAAAAACTTAAAAATGAAAATGGAAATTTAAAAAGGGAATGAGTCAGAAAGGAAAAACACATTATCTAAGATGAAGAATATATTAGAGGAAATCAACCAAATTGATAAAGAAGATCAAATCAGTGATATAGAGGATGCGGAAGCCAAGGACACCAACATCTGCTGGGTATAGCCTCTGCCTGCAGCATCTGGTCAAGGCCTCCCTCTTCTCCCTCCCTGGGAGAGTGCACAGCCTCTCTGAGAAAGCCAAGGTTATCAAGGACCTAGAAAGGAGTTACAAAGTAACAGCTCATTTGTAAGGGCAAAGTGAGGGGCCTCAGCTCAAGACTGAAAGATGGTATGGTAGATGAAATATGGTTTGAAAATCTTTGCTAGTCCCTTTGTTGAAAATGGAATCTACCTCCCTCCTCCTGAGTGTGAGCTGGCTCTGCTGGGGCTGTCAACCAGAAGGCTTACCCTTGAGACCATCACACTGGAGAGGTCACCTGTAAGAGCTGTGGTGGACAGGCCCAGCTGAGCTCAGCCTTGCAGCTTCTCTCTAGGCCTCTAGGAGCACTCTGGGGTAAGTCAGCTGGGGGTACTAGATGTATGAGTGAAGCATCTTAGACATTCCAGTCCAGCTGAGGACCACTGTGTGGCTTTAATCAAAATCATTAGGAGCAACAGAATCATCTAGCTGAGCCCTGTCCAAATTCATAACCTGCGAAATTGTGATATAATAAAATAATGGTTGTTCTAAACCTCTAAAAAAAAAAAAAAATTAAAGAATGCATTTTCACAGCCAGAAGTGAAGGGCATTCAAGTTGTGGATATATGCAAGGAGTGGTCTCCCTTCTTCCCATAAAACAGACCAACCAGAGCCTAACTTGAGCAAGTCTCCAAGGATGTTTCATTGAAACACTGGGGGGGTCTCTCAAAAAATATATATTCATTCTAAACATTTAAACATCACCAACTAACCTCGTGAAAAATAAAGTTCTGCTCAAATTTCACGCACGTGAAGACACGTGCTAAAACGCAAACAAGATCTTGACTGACACCGCCCCCCCGCCGAACTTCCCTAAATATACTTAATTTGATCTACTGGGCTGAAACTTAATTTGTAGCATTTTAGTCTTGGAATCCGCACATTCGGAAAATTACCCACTAGGCGGCGACGTCCTTCTGCCATTTTAGGTCGAACACTACGCCAGGGATACAGGTCACCACGACCTTGGCCCCCCAGAAGGGCTGCTCTTCCCTCGAGAATGCGCGGAGGCCACGCACTACCCAGACGTCGTGCCCGTGGTGGCCCTGTGTACCCACGGCCCCGCGCCAACGGCTCCCTGCTCTCCGCCTAACAGTGGCGGACGGTGGTGGTGCCTGGCCAATGGGAAACATCGGTGACTGGGGGCAACTCTGCAGGGGAGAAAGCTGGACTAGAACCCTAGAACCGCCGGCCATCAGCTCAAGGTCAGGAGGCCGAAGCTTTTCCCGCTCATGCCCGCAGGCTCCTAAGTGTACTTGGGGGTCTCACGGATGACTGCTATCTCATCAGCCTGCAGTACCACCACTCGGAATACTGACCAACAGCCAGCAGGGAGAGAGTGCCGCGGAGTCTGCGACGGTCTCACGAGCACACGAGGGGCGTGGCCCAGCCTGCGGGCCCAATGGTGGCAGAGCCGGAAGAGAGGAGGGATGGGGTCGCCGCGGCAGGGCGGGTGCGGGTAGGCGGGGCATCGGAGCTGGGAACGCTTCTTTCGCATTCGCTGTATTGCACTTAAGAATTTGGAATAGTTCTTTCCGGTCCAATTCTATAGATTTGTTTTTAAATTAGATCATCCCCTATGTAAAATAGTGTAGCCTGCATTGCTTATTATAATATGGTGAGATGTTCCCAAATCATGAAACATTTTTTCCAGCTTTATTGAAATATAATTGACAAAATGGTATCTTTAAAATGTCTAATTTGATAAACATTGTGAAATTATTTCAAGTTACACTGAACATTTTTTAAATGGTATGTTAGTGACCACATAGTAAATCAGTGCATGGATGTATAATAAATTGATCTCCTTGTGAGTGAGTAGGTTGTTTCTAAATTTTCACTAGTATTAAGTGCACTGCAGCGAATGGCCTTACAGGAAAATCATGCCCATTTACATTTTTGGAATGGCTTAAAGGTAGAGGCAGTTACATAATATAATGAATTCATATATGAACTTTCCCCCCATGTAAACTGCTGCTGCATCAAACATGTTTAGCTTTAGGTCAACTTGTCATATTCATTAGTTCATCATTTTTAATAGTACAGGCACACCTCGTTTTATTGTATTCATTTTATTGTTTCATGTGCTTTTTAAAAATTGAAGGCAACACCCTCTATCATAAAATATTATGATTTTATTACAATACTTGATTTCAGTGGTCCGGAACCAAACTTGAAATATCTGTGAGATATGTCTGTATTCTATTTTCTCTGTCATGTTTACTCTTACATGAATTGTCTATTTGTGTTCTTTGCTAGTTTTGTATTGGCTTTGGTGTTTTTTTCCTTACTGATTTCCAAAGTTTCTATGAATGAGCTTGATGTAATTTCTACCTTGGAACCTGATCATATAACATTTCTAAAGGAAACTCAATATAAAATTTATAATAATCACATCTGGTTTCTTCACTTGGTCAGGCACTAAAGCTATTATGACACCAAACTACAAGTTTTTTCAACACTGAATACTAACTTGGTCGGAACACAGAAGTATAGCTTTTATCTGTTTATCTTGCTTTTATGTCTAACTAGACTTCTACCACATTCTAAATACTTTATGTGCTCTTTTAAACATTTAGATACAATCCTTGATACTGAAAAAGATTGCAGCAGTGTTGCAAAAAACTTTTATATGAACTTGTTCTATAAAAACTGGTGCATCAGCTATTTTGACATTCTGTATTAAAGCAATATTGATTTAAAAGCATTTGTGGCTGGACTAAATTTATCCAACTTCAATGCTCTCATGTTGGGAGGATATGTGTATTTTCAAGTTTTAATGGAATCTGAACTATCTCCTAAATAAAGTATCATTTGTTCTAATGTTTCTCGTTTCCTATCATGAATTGTCATATGGGCTTTTCTTAGAGACATTTTATTTGGGCTCAACTCCTGAAGACTGAGGACTTTTTGAAACCTCTAAGAGTTTGGATAAATATGCTGAAGACACTGTGTATGTGTAAAAATCCCTTGCTTAAATATTACTCAGTCTATTGGCAAGGATGTGGAAAAATTGGAACCCTTGTGCAATAGGAATGTAAAATGGTGCAGCCACTGTACAAAAGTTTCGTGGTTTCTCAAAATGTTTAGCACAGAATTACTGTATGATCCAGCAGTTCTACTTCTAGATATAAACTCAAAGAAGTGAGAGCAGGGACTCAGATACTTGTACATCAGTATTCACAGCAGGATCAATAGCAAAAAGATGAAACAACCCAAATGTTCAACAGATAAATGAATAAACAAGATGTGGTATACACATACAATGGAATATCAGACTTAAAAGGGAATGAAATTCTGTTATTTAATGAAACATGAAGAACCCTGAAAGCATGCTAAGTGAAGTAAGTTAGACAAAAAAGCCAGAGTTTGTATGATTCCACTTATGTAATGTACCGAGAGTAGTCAGATTCATAGACACAGAAAATATAATGGTGGCTGCCAGGGGCTGAGTGGAAGAGGGAATGAAAGTTATCATTTAATAGGTACAGAGTTTCTGTTTAGAATGAAAAAGTTATGGAGATGAATAGTGATGAAGGTTGTAGAACACTGTGTATGTACTTACTGCCACTGAATTATACACTTAAAAAGTTAAACTAGTAAGTTTTGTTATTTATGTTTTATCACGATAAAAAAGATTCAGTACAGAAATATTGTCAGAAGATTTAAGAAAATCTTTAATAAACAGTGTCTGTAGTTTTAAAACACTTTTTAAAAGACAAATGACCTTTTCCCAACTCTTTTATCTTTAGTGATTAGAGCTCTTGTTACCTATTTCCTAAATGCTTCTAGTTCCCTGGAAGTCATGCAGTTATTGAAGGCAAAACTGGAAATATCTGTGAGCTTATGCTATTGAGCTCTGTCCTGGTCAGTGAGCTGGGGTTTGCTATTTTGGGGAGAGGACAATAGAATGGGAACTGAGGTGCTGTGTAGGAATAAACTGGGGAAAGAGAAGAGCAGAAAGATATGTGCAAATGGACTGTGTTGAGGGGCTTGTAGTCACTGTCAGAGGCCCGTGTGGCTAGGAGAGTGTGGGTGTGAGAGATTGAGTTAATGTATTTAAGCAGGTTAGGGTTGGGTCCTTGGGCTTTTGCAAGAAGCTGAACCCCACCTCAGTATCTTACAAACTACACTTTTCACTGTTCACTTTGGATTCGTGCAAACCAAGGAAATGGAACTATTAGGATGTTATTTAATCACACCCTCTCTAATTCCCTTCAGAGAGGATAAACTACATACACCACTTACCCACCAGGATACAGTCTGCGAAATGCTAGTTACGCAATTTCCGTCATTTGTGTGTGTGTGTGTGTGTGTGTGTGTGTGTGTGTTCTTCTAACATCATAGAGTGAAATTATACAAACTATAGAAATTATAGATCGTAGAGTCTGCTACACATCTAGGCTATATGGTATACCACTGTCCAATGTATGGTCCGTCCATCCAACCGTCATTATTCAGCACGGCAGTATTTACAATGACCATTTTTCTAAAGTACACGCTCAAAGAAAAAGGAGAGGAAAATGTCTTTCCTTATTTTCAACAGAGAGCATTAAGCCTCTGAGTTTTAATGTTTGCCTTAACAGTCTCAACCATTACCAACACAACTCGTAGATAAAATAAAGCTAAGTGCCAGGCTAGCAGTAGTAAAGGAGAACATGATCTAGCAAAGCTTTAGCAATGGCTGGGGTGGGACGCCAAGGTCGGAATTAACTTAATAGTTTGATTCCAGCCGAGTCTTGCAAACCGGGGTTTTGACTAGAACTGCATAATGATGGGTGGAAGCGGCACGGTTATTAGCAGAAGAATTCAAAGACTCCTAGGGCATAAGTTGTTTTCCACCGCGGAGTTGATGGGTCTCTGGGGGAGAAGTTCCATAATGACCCATTAAGCCATTTGCATGGCTGGGGATTTCTGAAACAATCAACATGCAATGGAGGTAAGAGGATGCCTACTGCCAGGCAGGCACTTGCCCGAACACCCGATCTAGCCGGCTAGCGTTCTGCAGCATGTGGAAACGCTTTGTCCGCGGGGTTCTAATCTCTTCTCGGTACCTTGCCCAGGTGTTACCGCTGCGGCAATTGGATTTCCGGTAACACCGATACAGGGGCCGCGATCTACATCGCACACCAACCCCACCTCTAGTGGTGGACCACGGCTTGGAACGTGGGCAGCACGCAGATTGCCAGCTGCCGCCGAAGGAGAGCAGTTGCTGTAGACGCGAATGCGTCCACGAGCGCCTCCGCTCACGTGACCTTCCGAGGCCCCTAGCCCCACCTGCGCCGCGCCGTGGACAGGCGCAGTGCAGCCGCCGCAGCCTCCAGCGCATGCGCAGACTTGGGCTCGCGGCCAGTGACGCAATCCTGCGCCGCCGACCAGACGCGTAGACTCGGTGTACGTGAGATCACGTAACTCCGGCTGAACCGTCCCCACAGCCCAACCTGCGCGCGTAGTTCCTTCAGTACCCCGGCGAGGGGGCGGGGCCGAATGGGGACGGGGCGGGGCCGCCGGCGGCCAATCGGCGGTGCCCGCGCCGGCGCCGCGCCTCGCCCAGCGGGTGTGCCAGCCCCTAGGGCCTGATCCAGTGGGCGCTCGGCGGCGGCAGCTGGGAGGTGAGTGTTCGGTCCACGGCCCGGCCCCTTTCCCCAGGCGCTGTCTCCTGGCTGTCTGCGCGGGCCAGTCCCGGAGGAGCGACCGGCCTCAGAGGTGCAGGAGCCGGGGGTCGGGCGCGGCCGGGTTGGAGAGCCAGGCCCGATCACGTGGGCGCCGTGGATCCTCGCAGCAAGGCAGGTACCCGGGTCCGCCTGCAGCGGGGGCCGTGTGTCCTTGGTGATTGTGCGGGGTAGAAGGGCCGAGAGCTGTTGCCTCCGGGCGGTGAGCTCACATTTGGGGTTCGGGGGTGCTGTTGCGGTCGGGCGCGATGCATACTTAGGATCAGACTCGGCAGAAGCACCGCAGCCTCCCCACTGTGGAGAGACGGCGGAGAGAGGCAGAAGGTAGGGCGATGATCGGGGACCGAGGTCCTGCCAAGGTGCTAGCCATTTACAGTGGGAGATGCCACTGTCACCCGGCATATTCCAGTTGCCGTGATCACTCCTTCTCCTACCGTGTTCAGAAACCACTTTATTGACTCCAAAGTCACTATCAAGCTGCCCTGTAAGTTCGAACGCCTGCCCAAGGGCCGGGTCAGCAGAAGTTTGGGGAAGTGCAAGGCCGCTTGCGAGTATGGAATCAGGCTAAGAGAGCTATCTTCAGCCATTTCTCCCAAGGCTGGGGCTGGAATCAGTGACAGTCCATGGACTAGTATTTATTCCGGTGCCCCTCCACACCCCCAGAGCCTTGACTTAGGTTTGGTCAGTATTTTCAGTTTACTGTGGAGTCTCCTTCAGGTGACACTGCTCAGGCCTTGTAGATGTCGTTTTTACAGTTAATTCTCAAAGGGCAGTCTTTTCTCATGTCTAGGGGTGGTGGTTGTGGGGAGCCAGTTGTAGCCTCAGGTATCATGGATGGGGACTGGAGAAGTGGAGAGAGGTGAGATTGGTTTTCAAAGAAGATGAAGAAAGTTCTCTAGACTGTTGAGTCTGAGGTGATATCTAAGATCTGGCTAAAGGATGTTGTAAGGAAGGTGGGCACTTTGGCTGGATGGGTGGAGATTTAGGAAGAGGAAGGGAGATTCAAGAGTAGATAGAAGCTCCGGGTTGAACCTTAGGAGAAAGCACATATTCAGGGAGTCTGAGCTGAGAGTAGAGCCAGCAAAGCAGAAGAAATGACCCAAGATGGTATGGGGCACCATGGAAAACAAGAAGAGACCTCATATGTGCGGTGAGGGTGAAATCTGCAGTGGACACAGCTATGGACAGATCTAGGGAGTAAAAGCAGCTCTTTGCCTTTGGCAAGGCTGAAGTAAGAGGTGTGCTGAGCCCTGTCGTGCCCAGGTTTAAGTCCTAACTCAACCACTTACAGTTACCTTGTTTGTTCCTTTCTCATCTGTGAAATGAGTTAATAACAGTACCCAGTTGCAGGAGAAGCCGGTAACAACTAGCCAACAAGTCTCAGGTATGGCTGTAAGCCTTTGTCATGTTTGTAGTCACTGAAGCCTCACAAAAGCCTTCCAGCCTTCTACAAAGGAGCAAACTAAGGTTTGCTCAAGGTAACACAGGTTTTAAAAGCTGTGGAACTTGCATTACTTCAATAGATTAACAGTAATTCAAATTATGCTGTATTTAGGGGTGTTGGAAATGGCCATGTATTTTGAGCTACTTTTCCATGAAGGTTTTTCTATGGTAACTGGTTATTTATTATTTGGTTTTCAAAGGCAGACATGATTCTCTAAAGTTTGCTTCCAGATAGTGGTGGCCACGTGTTTTAATTGTTTTGTTTCTGGATCAAAAACTAGACGTTAACGACCATAAATTATTATAGTTTTGGGTCTATATAAGCAAATTAGAAAATGACCTAGATAAATAAATTGCTGCTTTAATGTATTTCATTAATCATAATTTTAGTCATTTATGTTTATCCTTGGGGAAAATCTTAGTAATGCTATTTTTCATGCAAATATTTTCTAATTAAGGTACATCAGGACTTCAGAAAACTGCTAATAAGTGAGGTGTGATTTAAATCTTTATGTGAGAAAAGTTAGGTTAAGGTTGTTAATCGATAATCCTCATACTTTTATTTAAATCTTTTACTTCATTAGTTGCTCATGCACAAAATAATTCTTTTGTTTTCAAAGCTTTTGGAAAGAAGAAACATGGAAAGTGGTGCAGTTCTGCTGGAATCTAAATCCTCACCAGTTAACCTTTTGCATGAAATGCATCAACTACGTCTTCTGGGTCACTTGTGTGACGTGACTGTCAGTGTGGAATACCAGGGTGTCCGTGAAGAATTTATGGCCCATAAGGCAGTGCTGGCAGCCACCAGCAAGTTTTTTAAGGAAATGTTCCTTAATGAGAAGACTGTGGATGGTACTAGGACTAATGTCTACTTAAATGAAGTGCAGGTTGTTGACTTTGCTTCATTTCTTGAGTTTGTCTACACTGCAAAGGTACAGGTGGAAGAAGATCGCGTGCAGCGAATGCTGGAAATGGCTGAAAAGCTAAAATGTTTGGACTTATCGGAAACTTGTTTTCAATTAAAGAAACAGATGTTAGAGTCAGTACTTTTGGAGTTGCAAAATTTCTCTGAGTCTCAGGAGGCAGAAGGGAGCAATGATTCTCCAGTAGGTGTTGCTCCTGATGCTAGGGCAAGTATAGCTGTGGACAGTACTCTCACCAACGGCCTTAAGGGCTCCTCAAATCCCCCAGTGCGGAGAATCAGCAATGGCACATTGCCAGGTATGGCCCCAAGGAAGTCCAAGGAGAAATCAGACAAAAAGAAAGATGTAGTTAAAGCTCCCTACCCTAAAATCAGAAGGGCTAGTGGAAGACTTGCTGGCAGAAAGGTATTTGTGGAAATTCCTAAAAAGAAATATACAAGAAGACTCCGAGAGCAGCAGAAAAGTGCTGAGGATGATGCGGGGGACTACAGGTGTCCCCAGGATCCCAGCCGGGACACTGTGGGAACAGAGATGGAGCCAGTGACAAAAAATGAGGATTGCAGTGCTGAGGTGGAGGTGGAGGAGGTGCTGCAGAAGTCAGGGCTGGGAGAGGATGAGGATGAAGAGGATGAGGAGGGGGAGAAGAGGAAGAGCAACTTTAAGTGCACTACCTGTGAAAAGGCCTTTCTGTATGAGAAGAGCTTCCTGAAGCACATCAGGCACCACCATGGAGTGGCCACTGAGGTGGTGCACCGCTGTGACACCTGCGGACAGACCTTTGCCAACCGTTGCAACTTGAAGAGCCACCAGCGCCACGTGCACAGCAGCGAGCGCCACTTCCCATGTGAGCTTTGTGGGAAGAAATTCAAGAGGAAGAAGGATGTCAAGCGGCATGTGGTGCAGGTCCATGAAGGGGGCGGTGAGCGGCACCAGTGCCAGCAGTGCGGCAAGGGCCTCAGCTCCAAGACAGCCCTGCGGCTCCACGAGCGGACACACACAGGCCACAAGCCCTACGGCTGCACCGAGTGCGAAGCCAAGTTCTCACAGCCCTCGGCACTGAAGACCCACATGAGGTACGTGCGCTTGGCTCCAGCTTACTGGTGTAGGAAACCGCAGAGACCCTCTGAAAGTATTTTTTCAAGAATGTGGCTTATTAATTTTCTTGAAATGCATGTCAGAAATTGAGGTAGTTCTAGGATTCGGACTAGTGTAGGTACATCTCTAGATATTTCACTTCATAACTTGTTCTAAAAGTTGGGAAGCTACTTTGAGACATCTTGAATTCTTTCTGGGTAGAGATGCTATGAGATGGTCTTGTTCTACACTACAGAAATCCTTTAGTGTTCCTACAGGCCTCAGTCCAATGAGGACCTCCTAGCTCCTGCTGTCCACACTTGCAGCACGGAAGCCTGGATACAGAATCAGGGTGGCAGAGGGCTGCTGAACATGCCAGGCCCCGCAGGTCTTATCTGAGGTGTACTGCAGGTCAGGTCTCTCTCCTACTTCCAGAGAAGCCTTTGGTGCAGACACTTCCTGCCACACCTGAAGCTTATTACCTTTATTTTTCCTTTCCTGACTTTGTTGAGAACTTGGGCCTGGTATCATCTAAGTCCACGGTCTCATTAAAGACCTCAGTGAGATGTCATTTAGGGCTTAAGGACACTTCTCTGGTCATCTTTTCATTTTCTGGGCTTGGAAACTGTGCCATTGGTTAGTCTGTACTCTAGCATTAAGCATGGCAGTGTTTTCTATAGGTGGGTGACGTTTTTAAATGTTTCCTTACGATACTCAGTATTTATGCTTCAAATCTAGACAAGCAGTTCTCTACCCTATTCTAGATCTGCATTTAAACTTGGACCAGTCTTTGGGGTGGTAGCATGATATTCATCTTTTTACCCTATATAACAAATTTGAAAACTTGGCTTACAAAGTGCTCAGTAAATTACTGTTGGTAGCTACTGCATACTAGTTGTGAAATTAAAATGCTTATGCCATTTATGCATTTTCAGAAACCAGGTTTCTTCAGCATTTTGAGAGTTCTTTCTAGACTGGTTATGTCATACATGTTAGGAAATGATAGCAAAATTTTTCTTCATGTGGCTCTTCATCAGTAAGAGTTCCTAAGGTGTTTGTGGTTGATTAATCTGAATAAGTGAAACATTACAGATATTACATAGTGCTGTTCAGTGTTTTAAAAAATACGTAAGTGTGGTCTCTGGCTGCGCAGGCCATACAGCATAAACTCTGTGGCAGGTGTGGGCGGACATTGAGTCTTAATGGGGAAATGTATTAGTCTGTTGGCCTTGAGCAAACACAGATTTGAGGATGGAGATTATGGGCCTCTTCACCTTTCCTCCAGTCATTCTCATTAAGTCTCATGGAAAAAATGATCTTTGCAGCCTAGAGTGGAAATTGTATTGCAAAGTGAGGTTTGAAATACATCCTAAGTTATCATCTGAATGTTGTACTTTCAGAATTCATACAGGGGAAAAACCTTTTGTCTGTGATGAATGTGGTGCAAGATTCACTCAGAACCACATGCTGATTTATCATAAAAGGTGTCACACAGGTAAATACTGCTGCTGTTGTGATTCATTGTCTTTCCTAGCTGTGAAAGGAAACTGCAATTTATTTAGAAGTTGGCATCTACCAAACTGGTGCAGGTTAAGCCATGATTTACTTTTCTCATGTAGAAGGTGATCAGAAATGAATAAATAAAATCTGCCCACTGCTTCCAGTACCGATGTGCTTGGGGTGATAGCCTCTTGCATGCTACAGAGTAGGAACTGGCATGTGGGCCTTATGTATGAAAAGGTATGAAACAGTTCCAGTTCCTACTGCTTTAGCCCCAAGTTCCATTTTCAGGAATCTGTCCTAAAGAAATTATTCAGAATACAGGAAAAGCTATGTGCGATTTTCCTTCTTGCTATTTCTAACAATGCACAAGAAAACCTGATTATCTAACAATAGTCATTCAGTAAACTGGAAAACCCACCCTCTCTTGGCTTACTCCCTGGCCATTTGGGATGAGGGCTCTGAACGTTATGAGAAACACCTGTTCTTGGATGTTGACTTGAAAAGTACACAATTAAATTTACAGATAATCCCAACTATACTGAACACTTGCACAGAACACTAGAAAATAAATTGTCATATAATGTATGAAGGTGGTAGAATGATCTCATTTCTATTTTCCAAAATTGTTGTGGTATTATATGAGAGAAAATTTAAGTTAGCTTTATTCTGGTACAACACAGTAACAGAAAACCTTGTTGTTTATGACAGGTATAGAATTTGTATACTGTAGTTATGCTAAGCCAGTTCCTTCTTATTTGTTTGTACTTTTACATTTTTGCTTCTAAGTACAGTCATATGATCTTCAAGTTCACATTTAATGATGTGAATTACTAGACTGTAAAATGAACAGAATTGGTGTCTATTGGATTCTTGGGGGTGTAGGTGAAGTCAGGTCACACTAAAGGAGTAAGTTAGAATCAGTCATTTGATGAAATATTAATCTATTCAGATTTTATTAAAGCTAGTATTTTAATTTTGATGTTTGTGAAATCAGAGGTACACTTAATAATCAGATGAGTCTTGATTTGTGAAATTAAAAGGTTCAAACTACACAATGTGAAGGTGTTTAACATTTTTTTCTTGTCTTGTAATCCAATCCAAATTGTGGTAGTTGCCACTTTAGAATAGTTATGCACATATAACCAATGTAAACTTCTCCTTTCGAAAGGGAATTTTTTCCTGCTAAAGATCCACAGAATGCTTCTTAGAAAAAAAAAATATATATCGATTTCTCCAAACAAGTTGTACAGTTACTTCGTTTGGAATGACAGGAATTTCCAAAATGTGAACTGGCTGAACGATCTCTGTATTCTAGTCTAGTGGAACCTTTCTTGGGATTTCCAAGCATATTTAACACCAAGTTTCAGCAAGTAGCAACCATCTTACATAAATAGATATTTTATGATAGTTTTAACTAGAAAATGTAATATGCTACTCACCAAGGAGCTTTTGAGTTCGTATGGATGAGTTTTAGAGTGTGGACCCATTCTTTGTGTTCTAGTGCCTGTATCATTTCTAACTTTTTGTTTCATCTTTTTATGTAGGTGAAAGGCCTTTTATGTGTGAAACATGTGGCAAGAGTTTTGCTTCTAAGGAGTATTTAAAACATCACAATAGAATCCATACTGGATCCAAACCCTTTAAATGTGAAGTTTGTTTTAGGACTTTTGCCCAGCGGAATTCACTTTACCAGCATATTAAAGTCCATACAGGTATGGCTGGAATGTCACCAGAGAAAGGAGTTCAGTGTGGCAAGAAAAATATCCCAAAGGTTTTTGACTTAGTAGAAAATTTGGATTTTAGCTTTAAGAAAAACCATTAGCCAAACTTTGTCTTTATAACATTAAAAAAAATTCTGAGTTTCTCGTTTCTGGCTCTGAGAAACTTTCTAAATAGGTATGGATATGTGAACATTTTATCATTTTCAGAATAGCATTAGGGATTATCTATACATATTAGTGTATATACACATTGACACATTCAGTTGTGGTACTTAGAATTTTATATTACATTACTATGGAAAATAGGTGAAATTTCTACAGATGTAATACTAGTTGCAGGTATATTTTGGCCCTTTTTTCGATGTAAGCCATAAGCTCTTAGTATTAATGTATTCCTGCTTTCCAAAAATTTGTTAAGCCAGTTAACTTTTACGAGATACCTACATGAGCACCTGTCTTCACTAACTGAAAAAGGTATAAGAAGAACTTGCAGAAAATAGTGGGGACATTCTTCACTTCATGCCATTTTGGCTTATGAAGGGTTTCATGGGAACACGCTTAGATCAGGAAAACCTGTATAGAGGTAGTAGATTTGTGCCTATCAGTTGACCCGTGACTCATTCCCAGCAAAAACCTCCTTATGGTGGAATGCTGACACTTTCCAGTGGTTTACAAATAGCATTATTCCAGATTGTATGCAGAGTTAAATACAGCAGGCTAAAGAGATCAACCAGTTTTCTTCTGTCTCAGGAGAACGTCCCTATTGTTGTGACCAGTGTGGCAAGCAGTTCACTCAGCTCAATGCTCTCCAGCGCCACCATCGGATCCACACGGGAGAAAAGCCGTTCATGTGTAATGCGTGTGGACGGACATTTACTGACAAGTCCACTCTCCGGCGGCATACCTCAGTAAGCTACAGTATGGCTTAAGAATGACAAATTGCTGGTCCCTACGTATGCATAACCCTAGACAGTCAGAAATGCCTGTCATTCCATAAGGTGGTTATAGAAGACGAACAGGTATGTCATTGGGTTTTCTATGCAGTGAGCACATTCATTGTGAATGAAGTGAAGAATCAATCCCTGATAAACACTCATAGCAACAGTGGTGATAGAAAGATGCCTGACAATTAGTAAAAGGAGATGCTACAGTAGAAAAACTTCAGTTGAAGAGAGACTATTGTTTTAAAAGATGTACTTGTTAATAAGTAGCTGTGAATTGGAAAATTTACAGATATTTGTTCAGAGACACATTCAGTTACTTTTGTTTTGTGTTTGATTTGTAGATACATGATAAGAATACTCCATGGAAGTCTTTCCTTGTTATTGTAGATGGCTCACCCAAGAATGATGAAGGACACAAGACTGAACAGCCTGATGAAGAATATGCACCATCTAAACTTTCAGACAAATTGCTGTCTTTTGCAGAAAATGGCCATTTTCACAACCTGGCGACAGTCCAAGGCAGCATACCTACTGTTCATGAGAACAGTTCTGCAGACATAGCCTGCAAGTCGGATAATTCTGTAGTGTCCCAGGATACTTTGCTAGCTACCACCATCAGTGAGCTTAGCGAGCTGACTCCACAGACAGACTCGATGCCCACACAACTTCATTCGTTGGCCAGCATGGAATAAGAGCTTCAGGTCATTTGCCACAGGTCCCATCCTGTGTCTTATGTTAGCTGTATGCAAGATAATGCAGGCAAAGAGGTGGGCAAGAATGGCTTCTGCAGATTTTTCTAAATTTCTGGTAACTTGCACGTTTTTATCAAAGCATTTTTAAAGCTTTCCCTTAAAACTCCTGATCTGCATGAGCTTAGCTATACTTTATCAACAAAACTAGGCAATTAACATAACCTCACTTAATTCTGGTGTAGGCTGCCTTATGCATTAATCATTCTAATGCTTGATTATCTTGATGTTTATGAAGTTTGGACAACTGTTTACCTTGATAGCAGAGTATACAGCATTGATCCAGCTCGTGAAATTGCTGTTAACGGTCTCCCAGGTCTCTTAGCTTGCCTTATACTTCCATGTGGGTTTATTTCTCTGGTACTTTATGGTATTTTTCTACTGAGCTGAAATAAAACTGGGGCTGTGTATTTTCAGCTGTTTTTTCCTTATCAATTGAAGCAAATCAGATTTGCTCTAGGGACCCTTGAATGGGACTGAAGAACGGAATTACTGCATCACCCTCCACTGCCCCACCCCCCCAACTAAAAAAGGAATGACAAACACTTGCATAATAGCTTAGTATAACATTTACTCACAAGCACATACAGCTAGGAAAGCTGTCATAAAATAGCTTTTGAAACGAAATGTGGCTGTTTAGTTTTCATTCCTAAAAATCTGATAAGGTAAAAGCTGTCCTACCAAAGATTTTAGCAGCAAACAGTATAGTATTTTTTTGCAAAACTGAAAAATTAAGAGGCTTAAGAACACTTCAAACATTGTGTAGTCATTCACAAGTAGCAATGAGGTGATAGTGACATATCTTAGAGCACAGAGTATTAGTATTTTTGTCTGGTTTTTCTAACTTAATTTCTGTAACTTAGAAACCCAGACTTTCTCATTTCTACATCAAGAGTTAGAAACAGGTAATTGCTGCACATCTGTTTTCTTGAGAGCATGTGAGAATATGGAAGGGACCAAAAGCCTTGGCACATACTATTGATTATGCCTTAAAAGTAAATTGTGAAGAACTGTAACTTTTGTCTTAAATGCACCTTTGGCTGTTTCATGCCGGAAATATTACTCAGAATGAATTTGCAATGAATGAAAAGATAATTCTGCTGTATTTGCTAAGCCTGATTCTTGGTTTCAGTGGCTTTTGTATGTTGTGTGCTTATAAAATACTTTGACTCACATGTAATCCTTAACATACTAATTTAAAAAGAACCTTGAAGAATTATTTTGTTCACCAGTTTTTCCTACATCTTAATTTATTGAACTTGCTGTGAAAACACTTTCATTTTCTAAGAAAAAGGTACTTTATCCATAAGTTCCAAGATGAAGACATAGCTACATTATATAAGAAACTAATAAGGGAAGACTTTCTTTGTAAGTGTTTTAGTTTTTAACATGTTACATACTAAAGCCGCTGTAAGATGTTTTAGGTGCTGAAAACATGTTTCACACCTGCCCTTGAAGACAACAGTATTGAACTACTTCAAATTCAGTTATAACATGTCCTAGTTGTGTTTACAGAACAACAAAAAAAATAGTGACTGTCACACATGATTTTATTCTTGGTTAGAGAATTAACTTGACAGCTGATTTACTGTTCCATGGAGTAAAGTCATCTTAATGAGAAGGAACTTAAATAGATTATTTTGTTACTTACTGGAAGAATTTTTGTCTTGAATTTGTTTCTTTAGAAATTCTACAAAAATCGTTTAATGTTAATAAATGTTTGCTTTGTAAAAGTTTTAAAAGTCTAAGTTTATTTCTATTAAAATTTACATTGAAACAAGTATAATTTCCTTAATTTCATGGGTAATGAAGTTTAAAATCAAGTCTACAGTCCTAGGATCATTCTATTTTGATATAGCTATATGGATTGCACATGTATTCTTCAGAAGTGAAAGGTCTGGTGATACGTAACGGACCTCTGCTGATGTAGAAGTAACCTGTGCAGCTGGTGCTGTGGAGTAAGTGGACTGGTTTCTTCAATGTCATGTTAAAGTTTGCACCACACAGACTTCTCTAATATGTTTCTCTGCTTCCTGGGAGTTAAGGCTGCCCCTGAGAACAAATCTGAAAACCCAATAGAAGGGTTTTGTGGGATATCTCCCCCTATCTCAATCCAGGTACTCTCAGAGTGAAGTCAAGACTACCCTCTCTCACTATGTCAGTCTTAAATTCATGATTAGGAAGTACTGTTTGTCGCTGGCACCGCTTCTAATAGAGCATCAACAAAGGTGATTGAGGAGGTAATTTAGAGCCTTCCAATCATTTTGTGGGAAATAGTCTCAACCTGAACTCCAAAGAGCACTGTCTTTGGTTTCACCAAAACCTTTGTTTCATAGTTTGGGAAAAAAAAAAGGCCATGTAGTGGGGAAATACCAATAAAAGTGATTTGAACAGAAATGGGGTTTGCTATAGATGATAATCCAACAAATGTGAGTATGAGTTATAACTTAATTCTAACCTATTAAATTTTATACCTTGTCAGTGTCACACAAGGATTTTTTGAGACCAAATGAGTGCTTGTCCCTCTAACTAAACTTGACAGTGTGAAATCTGATATTATTATTTCAGAGAGGGTGTGAATACTCATGTGAAGGGCCATTTGTTTATATGTACCTAGATTAGGGCAGGTGTGACTAAGGCTACAAATACGGGTCCAGAGGGCCACCTAGCATGTTACTCAGGCCAAGCCCCAGAAACCACCCACATACTTTTGCCAATCTGTACAGGGACTCTTAACCAAGGCTGGCAAAACCAAGTTTTTAAGTCACCATAGTGGCTTCTTTCTGTTAGGAAACGATGATTCTGAGGTAAACTAACCTGAAGGGTCAAGAACGTCCCAGAATTCCTAGGTTGGGATGGCGTGCTCTACCGTTCATTTTTCAGAATTTTGCTTTGAGTTATCTTTAAGTTGTAAATGTGCTCACAGACCTGAACACTGTTCTCTGACAGGATGAGCCAGCCTGCACTACCATACATGACACCCTCTTCCTCCATAGAACTTGTAGCCTCAGTGGGCATTGGGCTTGACCCTCACCAGAGGCACATGCCAACCCTATACAGACATCTGCAAAGTTAAATAAATGCTCACACTGTCAAGAGAGTTGAGTGGCTTCAGGTTTTCTCTCCCTACCTCACCCACCAAATACCAAGCAGTCCTCTCAGAACCAATCCTTCCTCAACTTTGCAAGTGACTGTAGCCTAAAGGATGCAAGCAACATTCTTTAACAAGGCAGAAGGAAGGGATGAGAATGTGAGGCTTGCAGAATCATGGTGCAAACTTAGTGGACTGCGTCAACGGAATATGACCAGGGCTTCTTTCATAAACCCTCAGCTTGCAAAGCCATTGTAGTGCCCTGAATTTCCACCAAGTAATAGCGATTTTAACAGTCAAACTCATCTTTGGATGGATATTCAAAGAGCCTAGAGAATATATAATGCCCATTGCCTTAATAGGAACAACTTCAAGAAAAGGAAGCTACTCTCGATCTGTGTAAATTTAGCTGGGAAGACCCATCAAAATATTATTCATAATTTCCACTTTATTTACTGGACAGGTTCACATAAAACATACTCTTTTCTGCTAAGGCAGATTTGTCATCCCATGGTGAGTTTTCATAATACAATCCTCTGCCTGAGAGCGTGAGAAAGGAAAACACCATAATGACTGACTCCGAACTTCACAAGCAGGAACCTGTGCACGCACCACAGGTGGTGGGTAACATGCTGTTGTGCCAAACCTTCCAAAGCCATAAAGGTTTGCATTTGGATATTCTAAATACACAGTATCAGAGGAAACAATAAATGCACACACTTTGGTTACAGTGACACCATCACACATGATCATTACTGCAAAAATACTGTTTTCAAATAAAAAAGGAAATCACACAAGCTATAAAAATGTTGCCACAAAAAGCAAAGCTTTCCTGTAAGAAATTTTAACCGACTCTGACTATGAACTAACCCCAGATTTGTTAAAATACAATAACTAATATAAACAGTCATTATATTTTGTTCATAAATAACATTCTATAAATCCTGAGAACCTAGCTTAGGCTTCTGAGTCCTGATTCTACCCTATGTACACTGATGGAACATTTTAAGGATGTAGGTTTGGATCCTGCTAATGGGACATTTTCCCTCTTATTTTCTTTTTATATTCTAGTAGGTCTGTTCTAGCCATTACAGTTATTTTTACTCTTTTGTGTGAAATATTAACATTCTTAACACAGTGTTTATTTCGATACAAACAAGTAAGTCTCAGATGGACATAAAATATTGCCAAAACTATTTTTAAAAATCGTAACTCTTTTTCAGACAGGGGTTTCTTAGGGGATAATGAGAAAAGCTAAATGGAATTGCCTTAAAAGAAATCATTTGGTTTGTAAGTGGTCAGACCAGCAGGTTCTTTTAACCAGTAGAAACAAACTTTCTAGACTAGTGATTAAAGAAGCATGCAGACTGGCTAAGATTTAAATGCTCTCCAGAAGGAAAAGACTTATGGCTAGAGGACACTGGCTACAAAATCACTTCCTATGCCTCACTTTCACAAAAGTGTGTTTGGAAAAAACTTTTCATGAAAGCGCATTTGGCTGGTTGTAGAATAGATTAGGTAAAGCAACAAAAACCCACTTTTCTTTCTGTAATATTTGCATAAGAGATTACAAAAGGAAATAAAAGTATCAAATGGGCTCCATTCCAAATTGTACTGTAAGTGACAGCCAGCTTTCTTTTAAGAACCTCTGACCTTTAAAAGAAGAAAGAAATCCTCATCAGATTCCAAAGCCCAGAACTAGAGTGTCCATGTCTTCTGGTCCATTCCTTCTACCCTCAACCAACACTGTGACACCATTAACCTTCCTTTCCATCAGTCCACTTTCCACACATTACTCCAAACTACAGCCAGGGAATCCTCACAGCCACCTGAGAAAGGACCTCCACAATGCGGCCTCAGCTGGCCTTTTCCAGCTTCCTTTCTTGCTACTTTCTCAGACTGACCTAGTCACCATCCCCAGACCCTCCTCCTTGCTGAGCCCTTGGTCTGGGCATGCACAATTTACTTCTGCCTAACCAGTCACCAAACCCAGGCGAAGGGCATCCAAAAATGAAAACACCATTTAAATTTAAGTTACTATCATACATAACATAGGAAAATTCATCACCTGTTATTAATGAGAACAGCACAATTTAGAAAGAAACACAAGCTATGTCTGGCAACAAATGCAAATCAAACATAAATCATTTAAGCCAAAAAATATGCATACAGGAGATTCAAGAAACAAGATCATGTCTAAAGTACAATGTCAGCATATAATGGATAAAGGTCAAGTTCATAAATCATAAAGCACATATTATGTAAACCAAAATAAAAGAACAGAATTCAAACACACAAGCTAAAACAATTCCATCAGCTAAGAGGAAAGGTCCCTCTCTCGGAAGCTAGTTGGAACTCTTTGCTAGTCGGAGGCATACAGTAAAAACCTCTACCATATTTACCCTACCTGACCCATTATGTTCAATAAATAATTTAGATCTCTCAGCCCTGATGAGGATTTACATGACCGGAGCATAGAGGATAGCATCTCAATGTGGGAAACTGCATAAACATGGAAGTAAAAAAAAAAAGAGATGTACCAGTTAAAACTATGAATATAAAGAAAGGAATTTTCACCCCAATTAAAAGTGACAACTATGTCCAAGAAAAAAAATTCATTTCTCATAGATCTTACATGTGTAAGTACAAAGCAGTCAAACCCACCTTTACGTTCACCTATATACATAAGCAAGCACTGCCAGGAAGCTCCCTTTTTTCACAATGAAGTTTTTACATGCGCATTAGCATACGGAACAATATTAAAAGCAAAAAAAAAAAAAAAAAAAAAAACTGGTCACCAGAACCATCAAAAGAATCACAAGATAACGAAAAATTTTCAATAAGGAAAGTCATACACTCATTCCTAATGATACCACCCTAAACTAAACACATATAGTTAGAGAATCTTCCAGATGCATATTTTCAGAGAATATGCAAAACACTGATTAGAACAAATTAGGATGGGTATTCAAATCCAAGAAAAAAAAAACATAAAAATATATGGCAAAATTAAATATGGGCTCTGCAAATATCAAATACATGGAATAAAACTCTGAAGTAGTTTTCAGAAAACTCTGGTGACTCTGACGAGCATGAAAACTGCCCATCACACCCACAATATGCACAGGAGCTTCTCATATATCAGCTTAACAGTGACACAAACACAGCAAGCCTAAACAACACACACATCATTTTGCTCATGTGCAACAAAATTAAGCCATGAAATAGGCATCCTATAAAGATTACTTGGCCTTAAGACAAAACTAAAAAGGAATTAGCTGCATGCCACAAAGACTTATAAATGTTTCATTTTAGGTCTCCGTCTCCCTCTCCCTCTCCATCCCCTTGGATGGACTTTTTGATACGCAGCAACATGGTAGTAAGCCACTGATCCAGGCGAGATATTGAATCAAATTCCTTCACCTAGTTTAAGGGAAGAGAAAGAGGAATTAATCCATGGAAAGACAATCGAAACATAAAACAATGGTGCCCCAAGATGTTTAAACATATACCCAGTGACAATCCATCAACTTTCTTCATTTAAAACTATTCATTCCAGTTCATAATTTTCTTCATTAAAAATTGTTTAATTTTTCATTATCCTGTACCTATTTTGATGGAGTTACTGACAAGTCCCTATGCCTTTTATATTGCTCTGTATGTTCATGTGACGACAAAAACTCCTAATAGCTTTATAATTGGAAGAAGACCACATTTAATGTGGCGAAGGAAATTAGGTCTTGTATAAAAATTACAAGGGAACATGGAAAATTAATACTATTCAAATATTCATTGAACATGAAAAAAGTACTTGCAGAGGCAGGGTGTGTGGAAGCATAATTCCTTTAACTCACTCTAACATATTACCAAAGAATGACATTTTGTTAGGATGAAAACGGGTTTTGTAGCAAAAACGAAACAGGAAAACATTCCATACCACTATTGCTTCAAAGCCATGATGAATATATTAACAGAGGATACTGAGAAATTTGCTTTGTTCTAAGCATAAGATGGGAAAGGATGGGAAAACAGAAAAATGATGAATATAAAGAAAAAAAATCTTCCACTGCTTTGTTTTTATATTTCAAATTGCATTTAACTGATTTCACTTTACACTTATATACAAAGCAGAATATTTTCAAAAGAAAACATTTAAATAGCAAATTATAACAGTATGTGATTTTCTCTCTTGAATTTGCATGACAGCTAAATTCACCGTGGCTGAAAGAACTGTCTAATTGTATAGGTTTGTGGGATATATAAAATATGACCTTTGGAAAATACAACTTTGGTATACTAAAAGAATGTTCAAATAAATGTTCAGCATTTCCACAATGAAAAGAAAAATAAGTTCCTGTAATGTAAGCCTTCAACGAATATACTACGTTACAAAGACATAACTTACTGCTTCAGTGTAAGCTTCACTGTTCTGTTCTTCATGGGCTTCTAGAAGTTTCTAGTAACAAATATAAAAAAATTAGTCTGGTAGGCTAAAAAGTTCCATCTATGAATAGAGACACTTTAAATACAGAAATATCCTTAGTATCAAACTAACTGATGTTGCTAAATATTTTGCAAAATAGAAGAAATATTCAAATACAAGTTAAAAATTACCCCAAGTCATGGATCCAGTTTTGTGCTAACATTTCTGAAATGCCTGCTTCAGAACTCAATGCTATGTTTTGACTCTTAGTGGCATTTGAGGCCTATACACAAAAGCAGGAAAGTACCAAAGTTCTTCAGTAAATCTCAAAGAATTAAAACTTCACTTTATATCTACTCCTACCTGACAACAAAGGCTTTTATCTTCAAATTTCTAATATTACTTACTTTCAATAATTTACATTCTCTTGAATCAGTAAATGCTGGAAACATTTCCTCATATTTCTCAAGAGCAAGCTGAGAGAGAAAAAAATACTTGTTAATGTCTGACTCACTAAATCAGGAAACAAAATGTCAAACATTCTATTAAGTTCAGTAAGATTCATCTAAATATGTCATTAAACTGAATATCAAAATCAACATAGCAAATCTTATTTATTCTGATTTTCAATTTCAGTTAAGAATAAATTTCTAAAATAATTTTTCTTAATTAGATTGCAGTAGAGAAGAAAGACATCATGGACCAAATCTAATTCTTAAAAATTCAAAGACCAGGTATCTGTTTTCATCCATTAAATATATTCCTTAACACAGTCCAGATTCCAGTTAGACCACTGCTCAAGGATGGAGGGAAGAATGCTCTTCCTCTTAGTGGCTTTAATTATGCTCTTCCAACTCCAGACATTGACAAGGCAACCTAAGTATCTGTCTCTTGTCTTACCACTTTCACTTCACTTTTCACTTTCTCCCTGGTCCTTATTCCAATTCCATTTCTGAGTTTTTTTTTTAGAAAAGGGAAGCTATTCTACTTTTACTGTCCCCACTATTGGCCCCCTAATTTCTTTAAGGTAAAACTACTGCAAGAAACATGGCTACCAGGGAACTTTAACAGCTTTGGCAGTTGTTACACAATTATAGCTGGGGCATATATCAGTATTATTATTTTTAATGCACTCAGTTTAGTCTTGCTATTAAAGAATATCACCCAAACGAAGTGACAGCAAGAACGACAGGGTGCATGAGTGAGGCCTGCTCTCATGGGTAAGATATATATGAAAACTAGTGCTGAAGGACTCCTTACCTTGGCATTTAACTCATCAACTATGAAGTGACAGAGGGCTGCTTTAAAGAAGTAATCCTTTGCACTGTACTTCAGCAGAGGATTATCCATGGTGTTTGCCCCAACCTAGGCACAGAGAGTAAACTAGGTTTAAAAGGTTTGCCTTCTTATATTAGGTAACATAATTCTTTTTCTTTCCTATCTCCCAGACTTGGAAAAGAAAAAGCCAGCAACCTATAGAAGCTAGTAGATACAGCAAATAAAAAAAAATTCAAGAATACAAAAGCTGGCTGTCTCTAGTCAAAAGACTAGCAGAAGGGCAGCCTAGCAAGACAGAAAATGTTTAAGTAATAAGTGTTCTACTCTAGCCAAACACCACTGAAAAACTGTGGCCCTACCCTGACTCAGATCATCAAAGGCCAAAGAAGAAGCCAAGACATCCATTCTCTCAAGTATGCAAAGAGGAACCCAACATTTCTGCCAAGGTGGCTTGCTTCAGAGAAGGCCAAGGAGAGAGCTAAGCCTTCATCCCTGCCAGTTAGTAATGGACCCACCCTCTACCCCTGCCACTGAGGCAGTGGAGGGCACAGGGGTTCCACCTCTTTGAAGCAGAAATCAGTTCTCATCTCCCAGCAAGTATGGTTTCAGAGGAGGCCTAGTAGAGGGTTTAGACTTTCACCATCATCTGGCGGTAACAAGGACAACTCCAGCACAGCACTGGTGGAGAGCAAGCAGGAGCTGGAATGGAATAAAGGCCTCCCCACAGACATCAATGAAGGCAAAGTGGGGAGTCTAAACTTCTACCTCCACCTGGAAGTAATGAGGCAACATACTCCTCACCCGGCCAAAGCACTGTCACAAAATCAGATGATAGAGAAGGTTTAAGTAACGTAATGTGAAAATGTCCACTATTCAATTGAAACTCACTTGCCATACCCAAAATGAGGAAGATCTCAAGCTGAATGAAAAAAGTCAACTAACAGATGGCAGCTCTGAGCCGACAGAAATGTTAGAATTATCTTACAAAGATTCTGAAGGAGCCCTCATAAAAATGCTTCAATGAGCAATATAAAAACACTTGAAAGTAAAAACTGAAATTATCAACAAAGAAAAAGGAATTCACAGCAAAAATCCCAGAAGACATAAAAAAAAGCCAAATTAAAATTTAAAAACTGAAATATACAAAAATCCACATAAAAAGTGGACGGGCTCAACAACAGAATGGATGGGACGGAGGAAAGAATCAACAAACTAATGCTAGAACATAGAACATTAGAAATTATTCAGTCTGAACAACAGAGAGAGAGAAACTGGGGAAAAAAAAAGTGAAACCCAGCAAAGCTATATTTAGAGTCAAAGGACAGATAAAGAGCTTCCCAGACAAAAATAAGCTAAAGTAATTCATCAGCACCAAGCCACTATTACAGAAAATGTTGGAGACTTCTTTAAGAAGAAAAAACATGCATCAAAATCATGAATAAAAATGATAATAAGTACATATCTATCAATGACTACCCCAAATGAAAAAGAGTAAGTGCTCCAATCAAAGGATAGGTAACTGACTGGATAAGAAAACAAGATCACTATATATGCTGCCTCCAAGAAACTCACTTCAATTTAAAAAACAGAGACTAAAAGGAAGGGGATGAAAAAAGATATTGCCTTGATGGACCTAGAGGGTATTGAGCTAAATGAAGTAAGTCAGATAGAGAAAGACAAATACCACATAATTTCACGTACGTGCAGAATCTAAAGAATAAAATAAATAATAACAAAAATGGGAACACTCAAAGATACAGAGAATATTTTGAGAGCTACTAGAAAGGAGGGGTGTTGGGGAATGGTGAAAAGGGTGAAGGGATTAAGAAATACAAATTTATAGTTATAAATAATCACAGAGACAAGAAAAATAGTCAGCAATATTGTAATAAATATGTAAAGGAAAGGGGTACTAGACTTCATGGGGTGATCATTTTGTGAGTTATACAGATCTCTAATCACAATGCTGTACAACTGAAACTAATATATTATTGAATTTCAACTATAATTGAAAAAAAAAACCTCACTGAATTATACAATGTAAATATAAGCAACTGTCTATTATATTTCAATAAAGCTGGAGAAAAAAAGAAAAAATGTGATTGAAGAATCAGGGACCTATGTGACTATGAAATAAAGTGTAACACTGGGGTCATCAGAGTTCTGGTAGGGAAGGAAAAAAAGAGAGGGGCTGAATATGTACTTGAATAAATAATGGCTCAAATCCCCCCAAATTTGGTAAGAAACATAAACCTACAAAGTCAATTTTATTGAAACTCAAACAGGATAAAAGCAAATATATCCAGGCCAATCTACATAAACTTCTAAAAGAATGGCAAAAGGACATTCACTAAATAGAAAGGAAGTAATAAAAGAAGGACTCTCAGAATATCAGGAAGGAAGAACACAGCAAAGAAAATATGAGTGAATACAGTGAGCTCTTTTTTTGAATTTTCTAAATAATGTTTGATGGTTGAAGCAAAAATCTGACTGATGTGGTTCTAAAAGTATGTAAAGAAAATATTTAAAATAATTACATATTGAATAGGGAGGGTTAAGGAGATAAGACAGTAAGGTAAGATTTCTATAGTTCACTGGAACTGATAAAAGTCACCCACCAGAAGGCAGGAAAAAGAACAATGAAAAACAGCATAAACATAAAACAAAAAAATGGCAAACGTAATCCCTAACAAATCAATAATTACAATAAATGTGCTCTAAATATGCCATTAAAAGATGGGTTGGCAAAGTGAATTAAAAAGCATGACCTAACTACATGACATAAGAAACTCACTTCAATTATAACAATATAGGCAGGTTGAAAGAAAAAGGATGCACCATGATACATAAACATTAATCAAATGAAAGCAGGAGAGGCTATATTAATATAAAATAAAATGGACTTTGGAGCAAAGAAAATTACCAGAGAGTGACATTTTATAATGATAAAAGGGTCAACCCATCAAGAATACAAAACAACCCTAAATATGTATGCAGCAAACAAGAGAACTGCAAAATATGTGAAACAAAGAATGAGAGATGTGAAAGGAGAGAGAGACAAATGCACAATTATAGTTAGAGACCTCCCAACGCTATGAGGCCAGTATTACCTTACTACCAAAACCGGACAAAAACATCGCAAGAAAAGAAAATCAAAGATCAATATACCTTATGAATATAGATGCAAAACCCTTAACAAAATATGAGCAAACTAACTCTGGCAACTCACAAAAAGGATTATATACCATGACTATACAGTAAAGGATTAATTTTGTATATAGAAAATACTAAGGAATCCACAAAACAAGATCAGCAAGGCTACAGTATATAAAACTAGCAGTTAACAATCTGAAAAAAAAATTAAGAAAACAATTCTGTTTACAATAGCAAAAAGAATAAAATATTTAGGAGTATATTTAACCAAAGAAGTTTAAGACTTGCATGCTGAAAACTATGAAACATTGCTGGACAAAATTAAAATCTAAATAAATGGAAAGGCACCCTGTATTTAGACTATAAGACTTAATGTTAAGATGGTAATGATTTCCAAATTGGTCTACAGATTCAGTGCAATTCCCATCAAAATCCCAGCTGGTTTCTTAGCAAAGACTGACAAGCTGATCTTAAAATTCACATGGAAATGCAAGGAACCACAAATAGCCAAAACAGTCTGGAAAAAGAACAAAGTTGGAGGACTCACACTTTTCAATTTCAAAACTTACCACAAAGCTACAGTAATCAAACTATGTAATACTGGCATAAACACAGACATATAGGTCAATAAAAAATGAAAGAGAAAAATAAACCTTTGCATATTGGTCAAATAATTTTCAACAGGTTGCCAAGGCCATTCAATGGCAAAGAACAGTACACTCAACAAACAATGGTGGGAACACAGGAAATTCACAAGCCTAAAAGAATGCAGAGGAACTCGTAACTACCACCATATACAAAAATTAACTCAAAATAGATCAAAGACCTAAACCCAAGAGCTAAAACTATAAAACTCTTAGAACAAAATATAGGGAAAAAGCTTCATGATCTTGGGTTTGGCAATTTCTTGGATATCACATGAAAAACACTGGCAAGAAAAGAAAAAAAAAAAACAGGAAAATTTGACTCAATCAAGGTTTAAAACTTTGTGCATCAAAGGACACTAATAATAGTAAAAAGGCAACCCACAGAATGGGAGCAAATATTTGCAAATCACTTATCTGATAAGGGATTAATATTCAGAATATATAAAGAACTCCTGAAACTCAATACCAAACAACAACCAACCTAATTCAAAACTGAGCGAAGAAACTAAGTAGACATTTCTTCAAGGACAATATATGAATGGCCAACAAGCACATAAAAAGATACTCAACATCACTAATCATTAAGGAAATGAAAATCAAAAACTATTTCACACTCATTAAGGTGGTTATTATTATTCAAAAAAAAGAATAAATATTGGGGAGGATGTAGAAGAACTGGAATTCTTGTACACTGCTGGTGAGATGGTATAATGGTGTGGCTACTGTAGAAAACAATTTGGCAGTTAAAAAATGAACTTGCCACATGACCTGGCAATCCCAATCCTATGTATGTAACCAAGAGAACTGCAAAGACACCCCCACAAAAACTTGAACACAACGATCATGATAGCCCCAGTGAAAACAACCTAAATATTCGTCAATTGATGACATTTTTTGAATAAATTGGAATATTACTCAGCTATGAAAATGAAGTCTCAATACATGCTACAATATCAATGCACCTTAAAAAATTATGCTATGTGAAAGAAGCCAGTCCCAAAAGGCCACGCACTGTATGACTCCATATATACGAAAGGCCTAGAATAAGAAAATCCCTTCAGACGGACAATAGATGGTGGTTTCTAGGGACTGGGAGGAGGGGAGAATGGGGCCTCTTTTTGGGATGAAAAAAAGTTTTTAAGAGTAACTTCTACCAGAGACAACATTGGCCTCACCTGCTCATAGATCTCAATGGCTTTCTGGTACTGCTCAAGCTGGGCTGAATATGCTGCCACCTTCAGCAGACACTTGTTAGCTGAACTGAAAGGAAGAAGCAGAGCAAAGTTAAGAAACAAATGGACAGAAAAATAAAAGATACTTTCATTGGGTATAGTCCAATATACTCATAGAGTATAGTGAAGGTCTTTTATGACACTTAACACAACTCATTTAATTATAAAAAGGAAAATAATACTTGCCTGTTGGATTCTTCTCCTTTGTAATAATCAGCTGATTGTTCATAATGTGCGATAGCCTGAAAATACACATATTTCATTCAAGCTACTTGTTTGGAGAACTGCATTTAAACTACATTCGTAGAGGTATTTTCTTCTAAATAAACTTATCCCAATGTCAACATCTTTCACAAGTTGGCCTACTTTATTTAGGGAACACAAAAATGCATGCACCTCTAGAAGCCTGGTGGCAGAATGCTTGCTATCTATCAAAACATAGTTCTTCCCTTCCCCTATGGCAAATATCCACCTATACCATTTCTCCAGCCTACGCCGCAGTAGGGTAGCCATAAGACCTACATTTCCAATGAAATGTAAACAGACATGCTGTGAATTATTTCCAGGCTTGCTCTATACACTGACTTTGCATCCTTCTCCAAGCTTTCCTTTCCCTTTCTCATGAGCTAAAATGGCAATGGCCAAGTCTAGAGTGACACTGGAAGCCACAAGTGGAAGATGGCAGAACTTTTGCCAGCCTGGTTTCTAAATAACTACAAACTCCATGGAAAGGTCTATGGAAAGAACAAGATGATAATGTGTACTGTTTTTGGAAAGAATGAATCAATTTGTATGTAATTACAAAAGGAAACAAAGTCCAGAGATACGGCCTCATAAGATTGTTAAGGCCAATGGTTTCTGTACCCTAATGGCAAGAGGTAAGTCTGAACATTTTAAATTACGGATCTGGCAAACTTTTCTCTAACAGGCTAGATAATAAATACTTCAGGCTTTGAGAGCTTTATAATCTATCACTACTAAGTTTTCCTGTGGTAGCTCAAAAGCAGCCATGGATGGTGCATAAGTGAATGAGTATGGCTGTACACAAATAAACTATATTTATGGACAATAACATTTCAACTTCATACAATTTTTGTGTGTCATGAGTGCTTTCCCCTCCAATGATTAAAAAATGTGAAAAATATTCTTAGTTTGCAGGCATTAATAAACAGCTGGTGGATTTACAAACTCCTGCTTTATATTGCAAGGTTTTTCCAGTAAACCTAAAAGAGGGAGCTAGCATTATGCAAAAATCAGATTACAAGTGCTGCACATCAGTTCCTAATGAGTTAAGGGAGAGGGCCAGGGACAACGAATAAAATATAACAGCTTAGGAAATGGTGTTAGGAAACCACCTTGGTGTGGTTATGGGTACAAGGTGCTGACTGGAAGCAAACAGACCTGGCCCATAAAGCCTTTGGTTGCCCTTCCTGAAGGTGATAAGGGTGATGACCAAGGATGCAGAGCCATTTCTGAAGCCATAGACTAAAGGGAACAGAGTCAACATTAGCCTTGTATGGACTGCAGTTCTGTGACAAAAATGGACAGTTCATGAAAAGTAAGATACTTCTGTGTCTGAGTAATTATGTTTTGGATCTATTTATTTCAGCTACTTAGCCTACCCAATTAATATGTGCCCCACGCCAAAAAATTTTCTTAGCCTTATTTATAATAGAAAAAAAAATTAAGTGGTTAAAAATGGGCTACTGTGCTATGATTAAAAGTAATGAAAAGAAAGTTCAATATGCAAAGTGAGTCATGAAATACTAAAGCGATTAGGAACAAACACACTATAGTCCTCTTTTTACAAATATATAGAGACATCCAGAAAACATCTGCTGGAATGTATTTCTCTGGAGCACATCTCAAAGCTATCGCCTACACACGTGAGATTATGTGATGAATGCAAATCTTCTCTCACTAAAATGTAAGCCCTGTGAAGACAGGTCTCATGATGACTTTGCTCACCATTATGTCTCTGGGCCTAACATAAAGCCTACCATACAGTAGGTCCTCAACCAACAGATGCTAAGTGAATGAATGCAAACTGCATTTCAAATGAAGGTCCCCTATTAAACTACTGCCAATATCTTGATTATTTTGGAATAGCCAGGAAAGAAAAGTTTTTCACTAAATTTATGATTAAAAATAACCTTTAAACTGTCCCCATTCTCTCAAGTTTTTAACACTAGTTTTCATCACAATAAATATGATAATGTATAAGAAACATGACTAAATCTTTTTGTAAAGAATATCAGATTATATAACCTCTTTCCAGGGAGAAAATGCAGCTAGCTACTTTCTTTCTAGTTTTTACAGCACCAGAATTCAATGAATAAGGTTGGGCTGAACAATATGTAACTGCTATTTTTATAACTATAAACAACAGCTAGATTTATCACAGTAAAAGAAAAAATTTAAATTTAGTTTGAATAATGCTAATTAAACCAATAATCAAAAATCATGGTTTTCCCAAGTTTTGACAGAGACTAAAGTTGAAAGGAAAGCTTATCTACTGGCTTAGAGTTTCAAAGAAAAGAGGTTGGCCACAGGTTATCTTTGATGGTCACACCTACTTTGGAATTCTAACATGTAGTCAAATTTATCAGGCACGAGCAGACCCTTACATACAGAAATCAGCCTGCTACATCTTATAGTTCCAAGGACAATAATAAATATGAGTAGAACATAGCAACCAATTAGAAAAGCACACATAATAATAAATTCAGACAGGAAAACCAGCTGATTATCCTATTATTTAAGAGGTGGGTCACAATATTTCCTCTTGGGAAGCCTGGGTAAGTGGCACGATGCCAGAGAATGGATGGATCCTGAAAAGAGAAAAGGTTCTCTAGGACTGCATCCATCATTAAAGCAAATAAAATTTCCAGCGTTCAAACTTAAGAGTCTACTCTGTAGGTAAAATATCCTTAAATAGCCTTAAGATGGGATCAATTCTTTTAGAACATATACCTGGAGATACGACTTAACAAGAACCTGCCACAGACACCTATCCTACATTGTAACAAATAGTATTAAACTATGTTCTCCAGGGACTGAAAACAGAAATGAGTCATAGTTCCTCTGGGTCATTTAAAAAGGACTCATTTATTATTTGGCTCAATGTTTTTTCCCCATGAATCAAAGAAGTAACGTATTTTATTAACCTTCATATTTTACTGTTCGTTAGCTAAAATCTGTAAATGAATCAGAGAACATACAGTGGCTAGCATTAAAAAGAAATTCACTTGTAATAAATCAGATATAAAGTACCTTGGTGTAACTCATTTTTTTAAATTTAAACTTCACACACTAGCAATCAAAATCTCTTGAGTACAACCGGGAATACGAAAGCAGTGACGTTTCTAATAGGAAATGATTTTTCTAACATAGGAAGCCAAACATCAGTGAACACAACAAGCTAACCCTGTGTGTGTTGAATAATATTCTTAAACTGCTTTTGAAAGAATCCATCACACAAATGAAAAAGATGCTACCTACTGGTTAACTCACGGAATGGCAGGAACACCAGCAGTAGAGTATTGGGGAGATTTTAGAAGCTGCCATGACAAACTGATATTTTTTGGAAGCTTGTGTTTTATCGTGGCCTGTCAGCCTTCCTCCTGCCCCATGGGGAGGTAGAAGAAGCGAGGTAGAGGGGGAGGGAAGAGGAGCTAGGATGGGGCTGACTGAAGCTGTCCTTTGTAGATGTATTCCAGGGCAGTGGCAATGGTACGCGTGTGCAGTTTGATGCTACGAGCCCATTTTTCCACATCCTTGATTTCCGTAGTGCCTGGTTGAAGTTCTCCACCATTCTGATCCACTGGCCTATCTGCTTGGAAAACTGGCCAGCCTGAAACTGCAACGTCTTCACTTCATGGTCTAGCTTTCTCTGGTCCATGTAGGCCTGGGCCACACCCATATTGAGGTGATTCACCAAAGCTTTGGTCAGGCAGGTCACTGCAGTGATAGCCTCTCGCCTTCTTTTTTCTTGCAGCTCCTCGCGTTCATTCCGCTCGGCTGGTGTTCCTTCAGCAGGTGGGACAGCATGCTCACTAAGGGCTGGGACCTGGGCAAGTCCGGCCCCCTCGGATTCCCATCATCGATTTTTTAAAAAAGGAAAACAAGAGTAGGCCATAGATCATTTTACCCACCCTGTATTTTAAGAAGACCCATGTGATAAAGTGATCACCTGAGGCCATGCCCTGGCAGCAGAGATGGCATAGCAAAGGATACTCTTCTCACCACTATGGATAAGGGGCTGATGCAGTAGGATCAGCTGGAAAGATGCTCTGCACACAAATACTCGTCCTCCCAAGACTGAGTCCACCTCAATAATAACAGTGAGAAGTGCTGAGACTCAAGAGCTCTGAGGACAATGCTCATAGAAATTGTTCACAGGTTGGATGTGGAGAAAGAGAAAAGGCAAGGATGCCTGTGGTTTGTTTGGAGGGGAACATTAGGGTGGGAGGGAGGGCAAGATCAGAAGTCAGTTTCAAACATGCTGGGTTTGAGATGATTATTGGGTAAAACCAGAGAGGTTGGCAGAAATGGGGATATAGGAATCTGTAGCTCAGAAAGAGGTCTGGGCTGCAGACAGATTTGCAAGTCAATGGAATACAGAGTGAGTGCAAGAAGAGGTACCAGGCTGAGATAAGATAAGGACCCAACTCCAGTGCACCCTACACTACAGGGTGAGAAGAGAAGGAACCAATTAAGGAGTTAGGAAGAGATTATGCAGGTGGCCAGAGAACCAGGTGGGCGCTGTGTTCTAGAAGCCAAGGGAAGAAGTAACACAAAGGAGAGGAAGAATGACAACTGTTCAATGCTGCAGCAAGCACAGAAAGTGCCCACAACCATTCAGATAAAATGAAACTGTAATCTCTCAAAGCATGCTTAGCTGTCAGTAGTCTGATTGTAATTAGCAATGATCTCCTTCACTAATGTTTCTCTTTCTGACTCACACCTGTTATCTTCCATATACTCAGGACAGTTTTATATTACATTTGTCTCCTATCCGAATGAGCCTCTGAAATCTGGCAAATGTGTTTTCTTCTCACCAAGATATACTCCAGCCCTGTTGGTGATTTCCTGACTGGGAAGAGAGCAGGAGACAGGAGAAATCTCAGAGCTGGAGCCAGCTTTGCATCAGCTCCATTGAGTGATCCTAGGTAGTGGTAACTGTTTTGAGTCTTAGTTGCCATACACATGAAGGGGCCTCAGTATTATAAAGCTGAAATGTGCTAAACTTCATGGCATGCCACCAAAGACAAAACCCGGAAAACAGTAAATGCTCAATAAGTATTTCTTCCTTCGTCTTTTCTTTTGCTACTAGAGGCAATCCTCTTTTATTGCATTTTGTTGATACTGAATTTCATCAACATTGAAGAAACACTCTTCACCAGCAAAGATAATGACTCAATGAAGACTCAGGTGATGGTTAGCATTTCTGAGTAATAAAATGTTTAAATTAAGGTATGTACATTTATTTTATAGACATTTTATTGCATTTAATAGGCTACAGTAAGTCCTCACTTAATGTTGTCAATAGGTGCTGCCATCTTAAGTGAAATGACACAACAAAACCAATTTTACCATAGCCCAACCGATATACACAAGAGTTGTTCCTACATTACCTTCTCAACGTTATAATGAAACGACTTTGAACGAATGATGTTATTCTAGGATCTGCTGTATAAACACAGCTTTTATACGTGCTGGAAAACCAAAAAATTTGTGACTCACTTTTTTGCAATATTCATCTTATTGTGGTGATCTAGAACTAAAACTGCAATCTATCTGAGGTATGCCTTTATAAACCAGTTTAGAAAGCCAGACTTGAGTGAATCAGGTGTGTGGCATGTTGGTGTTCACCTACCTTCTTCCCCAGGGTCAAGGCCTGAAGATAAAGGTGTGCAAATGCCCACAGTACATAAGCTTCCATCACAGGGCCGCAGAGGCCTCAGCAAAAGAGATGAAGATTCTCCTGACATGAATCACACAGAGTGGAAACAGCGAGTAAATCTTAACTAGCTCTTGTCTCAGACACTCAACTATAGGAAAACAGCCCATCTTACTCCTTAGCTGTCAGGCCCCTAAAACCTCCACGTGAAGCCATGTATAATCATTCTACTCCACTCAACTCAACTCTGCTGGAAGAATAGAGCGCTCCTTCTCTTCAACTGCCTGCTTCACACTAAGTTTATGAAAAACTGAATCCACTGCTTACCTTCTCAATGTCTACAAGTTCAGTTTCATAAATCTCAGCAATGGTAATGTGGTGCTTGGCTGCAATGGTAAACCTTCCCTGAGGGAAAACAAAAAAACAGAGTCACATTCCTGTTTTACCTATTTTAACATCAATAAGTCTGGGAACAGGATAAAAAGAAAAAGAATACAACTCTAAGCCATGTAAGGAGTCCACCCCACAGCCACTCAAGCAAGGCAATGTCTTACCATGTCTGTGTAAATGTCGATGGCTGCATTTAAGCAGTTGATAGCCTCTGAAGCGTAGGCATTTAAGAAAAACAATGAAAAATCCATTCAGTCAAAGAGAGTTCAGGTGAGCTGATCTTTCTGGCTGCTACCAAAATGTTAAGGAGGTCTCCGTTGGGGCAAAGGGTGGGTGGGTTGGTTAATGAGATCAAACACAGATCACACCCAAGTCCAGATCTCTCAGCACACTTTGTCCATAGCAGTAGTAGTGCACCTTAAGGAGCTGGAGTGGTACTGGCTCAGTTACTCTTAACCTGACAGTGAGGACTTCATCCAGGAAAAAGACTAAATTGTAAAGATGACAAATGGGGGTTGACACCAACGCTGACCAACTACATTTGCTAAAACACAAATGTAAATGTATTCTACAGTGATATCACGTATATATATATATATTCATTTTGGAAGACAGAGTACTGCACAAGAAAGATGGCTTCAAGAGACTCATGTAGCCAAAATCAAAAGCACTTGAAATCCCTGTTCAGACAACTTCTAAGCAAAGTCAACATTCTGTATAATGTTAAAGATGCTAACTTTAGGTGTACTAACATATATACAAAAGGAAGAAAAAAATCTAATAAATGACAGTGCTAATAAAATATATTAATTTTCTAAAACAGTGAGCCAATACATCACAAAATGGTGGTGTTTATAATTCTGACATATGTGTGATAGCTCTATGTTTATTGCTTTTGGTTTAAAAGAGGCAGCAGAGTAAAAGGCCCTGACTAAAGAATTAGAAAGTAGATTATTTAAAAAGCGATTTCTTCCTAAATGATTTGGAAATGTGGATTCACTGTTACAGTTTTAAAAACGCTGCCTATAATCCAACTCAAACCCACTCTTAGTATTTGATATGCTTTTCATTCCAGTGTTTTCTAGATACATTCCTATATGCAGATATTTTTTAAAAATGAATTTGAGATCTCAATTCTCATGTGTTTCTTTACTTATCATGTGAACATTTACCAGGTCACTGAAGAGTCTCTAAAACCAGGAAAAAATGCAATGTCTCTATCATAGTCTAAAATATCGATCTATTTACAACTTTACTACTCTCATCTTACTGCTCATTTAAGCTGTGTTAAGTCTTTTACTTTTGGAAATAAACTGTGATTAATCTCTATATAAAAGCCTTTGAAATATCTCTGTAAAATATAGTCATAAAATCTGGGATTTCTATGTTAAAATGTACTACTAAAAGAAAAAAAGACTTCATTGTTACCAGTACACACATGGGAAGGAAGAAATTAATCTTTTTAATCACTAAGTGTGCGCTTTTCTAACTAAAAAAACAATATCTGCAAAATACCCAAGTTTATTCTTTCCTCTTAACAAACTTTAAAAAACACTTAAAAAAATCAGATGATACTGTGTAAATAAGTTGTTTTTAATTAGTAGATATTACAATCTCCCATAAATTAGGTCTTAAAATACACCAGATATTTGGAAATGAGGGAACAGTGGCGTTTCCTTTAATAAGCAACATACATATTTATAAAACTAGGACATAATAAGTCTTACATAAAATTTCCAAAAAAATTCTCCAAAATGCAATAATTGCAATATAAATGGAATTTAAGAAAATTGTGTTGACCAACTAAACAGTAAGGACAAAGTTAGTATATCTTCTCCTCATTAAAGCTCCAAATGATTAAAGAAAAATTCCTAAAGTTATCAAAATTTCTATAATCTCAAATTATGAAAAATTATTTTTACCAGGACTCAAAAGGTCCAGCAGTAAAACCTGTGTAAAAGGTATGCCTAGACAGAGGTGTATCTTACCTTGAGGGTCTGCCTTTTTGTAAGCATTCCCAGCATCCACAAAGCTGGTAGCAGAATCGTGTTTGCTCTGAAGCTGCATATGGAGCTTGGCTGCCTGACAAAATGCATTTCCTGCAGCTGAGGAAGATAAATTACTACAATTAAACACAGAGGAACAAGTATCCCCAAAGAACGGCCCATGCCCTCAGTGCTAGATCTGCTCCTAGAAATCCTCATTCCAATGAAAAGCATCCCAGTCAGAAGCACATGTAAATGTAATCAAGTGCATCTTAGGTGTACATAAAAATATCCAGAATCAAGTCAAACAGTGATAAAAGCTTCTCTCAATCACAGGAGACCTCCCAAGTGGCCCCTGAGCAATAAGCCTCATTCAATAGCAACAGCCTACTCCCAGGCTGTTCAATTATGTTCCCCAGAGTATACTAAACATTAGCTGGCAGATTCAAGCTACTAATATTTGAAAAAAAGTAAAACTTTGACGTCAAGGATATGTATTTGCCTATCTGTTTTACAGTGTGTCCACTGGACTTAGCTGTGACTGTTAAAGAAATTGCTAATGAATGCTTTGTGGACAAAATAAGTTTTTTAAAGAGTGAAAATTAGGCCTATAATTTCGAAATTCAAAGTTTTTTCTTAAGTTTATGACAAAACCTGACTGAAATTTATATGAGGTTTGATTTGTTTATATCCCACTTAGCCGAACTCATACACTTCCCTGCAGAATCACAGATGGGTTTGGTTATGGGGTGCTGCGCAGGTCTCCATTGGGACATGGTACAACATGAAAGGTTTTTGCAGAAAAGTTTTTCAGAAAAGGTTTTGGAGTAGGGGCCATGAATTACGGAGTAGCAAAAAAAAAAAAAAAGAATGAGGGAAGGAATACCTAGCAGAGGAGTTCCTAGCATGACAAAGGAACAAATGCTTGAGGGGCTACAACTAGGCCGATGACAAACCCATGCTGCCCAGGAGGAGGAATGGAAGTGCAGGTGCAATAGACAGATATCAAGACTGAAGATGCTGTCAGGCCAGTTCAGGGAAGACTTTAAATGTTAACATGAGGAACCTGGACGAGGAGGAATCTACTTCATCATGGGGTACTCAGTTCAGAGAGAGTAGTACTGTGGCAATGCCTCAAAACCTGAGCACCATAGACTGGAGAGCACAAAGGCCTCTGCAAACACAGCTCAGGAAGATCTGGAATAGGGAAGTCAGTACTAAAAGCAAAGGAGGGGAAGAATTTGTTCTACTAGAAAAAGCACAATTAAGAATATCACAAAACCTCTGGCATTAAAAAATTTTTTTCAGAATTGTTCTGAGTAAGGAATGGGTAGAAGTTCTCAACCAATTTTAGGAAAAGAAAAGCAGGCATTTCTATTTATTCTACTTGTTTTCATTGTGTTTTACTACAACTTTCATTTTTTATGGCAATGAATTTACTTCAGCACATTAGTAAGAAGCAAAAATTACTCTTCTTAATTGTGAGTAATTTTAACTCTTTTTAATTACTTTGTGCCTTACTGCATGAGGTGGTTTATAGAAACTAGAACAAATCCAGTCTCTATGTTTAAATTTTATGTAATGATTTCCACTTCATTTACAAATCAAGGTCTTTTGTTCTCAGTTCACATAGCCACCATTTATTCAGCGCTCACACCTGTCTCAGGGCCAATAGTCTTATTCTCTAAGGGGAAAACAGACAGTCATTTCCTCCTTCAAAATAATTTTAAAGTTATCTGCCTGAAAAGCAAACAAAAACTGTATACATACCACTCCAATTTTTAGCCATCTTGAACATATTTGCAGCTCTAGTATACATTTCACAAGCCTCTTCTATTCTTGTGTTTCCTCTGAGGAAAATTAAAAAATAAGATTAAATTGAACTATAACAACCATCCATGTCCCTAAGCCTCCCTCCCTCTTAAAACAAATATTTAACGAGCACGTACACTATGTGCCAGATAAGCAGTACAGTATCTAAACAGCTGCTCAAAGGGGATACTCTTATTTTCGCTTTCCAGATGAGGAAACTAAGGCATACAAAAGTAAAGTAACTAGCCCAAGGATGCCACAGAACTGAAACTCAAACACAGATGTGGCTGACGTCAAAGCTTCACTCTTAACCACAGTTGTTCCCAAGCGCGAAAACTAAGTTTATACCAGTCTGAGAAATCAGAAGTACATTTTTCAAAGATTAAAACTGGAAGGATAAAGACATCTTTACCCCGTTAATTTCCAGAGTTTAGCACTACGTTTATTCAGACTTAAAAATAAGAACAAAACCTGAAGAAAGAGCATATAAAAAAGCACCACACCATTCTATGGCTATATTAGCTGTCAGCTCTGGCAAGGAACAAGCCCTTCCCCAATGTGGAAGGAGAAGAGAAAAAGCAGTTGATTTTTACCAGCCCAGTGGCAAAACCGAGGATGAGCTGCAACCCAAACCCTCAACTGAGAGGGTCCCTCCCCGTCATATCCTCCGAGACTGAACACTGCAGATCCTCAGGGGATTCTGAGCAAATGCTACTGAAACTGAGGGTAGAGAGCATGATAAAACAACTACAAGGGAAAAAAGGCATTAATAAGGCTTTATATAAAGCAGGAATCCAAGAGGCTTAGACAACATCTACTGGAAAGCGAAAGAACAACGACTTCTTTGCAACAGGTTAAAGACATTTATATAATACTTCTTTCTGGGAAAAAAGCAGAATGCATTTTCATTAATGCCCAAATGCAGAAATAGTCCGTTAAACACCACAAACAACCAAGGTGACAAGGCAGCTTAGAAAGAAAGAGAAAAATCTCCAGAAAATAAGCTTCCACACATAGAAATATGCAATTTAAATGACAGAGAATTCAGGATAGTACTTCTGAAGAACTCAGAGTTCTGAAATGAATCATATCAACTATTTCAGGAATTTCAAAAACAACTAGATGAGCAGAGCAAGGAGACTGAAACCCTCCAAAAAAAACCAATGAAAACTTCAGGAGATGAAGAACACACTGCAAGAGGTGAAAAATTAAATAGCAAGCTTGGGAAACTGAGTTGACCAAATGGAGGAAAGGATCAGTGATATTGAAAACAGAAATCTAGAAATACACCAGAAGGAAGAAGAGAGAAACCGAAAAATGAAAAATAATAAAAGAGAAATTCAAGAACTACCTGATACCATTAGGAGAGAAAACATAAGAAAAATAGGCATTATTGAAGGCAAAAAAAAAAAGGAGCAGGGACTAGAAAGCATTTTCAGACAAATAGTTGATGAAAATTTTCCAAATCTAAGGAATAAACTAGAGCTTGGAATTCAAGAACTCAACACAACACCCAATTGCCTCAACCCAAAAAGGCCTTCACCAAGACACACTACATTCAAATGATCAAAATCAACGAGAAAGACAGAACACATACAAAAATTGTGGAAATTCTCCTCTCTGAGGCCTGCACTACAGGAAATACTGAAAGAAGTCAGTTTCATGACAGAAAACAAACATAATTAGGAGTAAAGTGACTATCAGGCAAATAAAAGCAGCTTAAATAATAAGAAGAGAATTGCCATAACAAGATAGTAATGAATGTTCAGCATACATAGGGACAAACTGAGATAAAAAAGACTGAACAGAGGATTCGAAGATCCAAATTTGCAAAAGGGAATGGAGATAAGGCACGCGCAGAAGAAAATGGACAACTGTATATATATAATTATCCCTTACATATCTGTAATGGTAACCACACACCAAAGATTCAGAACCAAAGCATATAACATAACACAAGAAGAACCAGAAGGAAAACCTGTAAAAGCCAACCAGAATCAAGAAAATAGAAACAGAAGGACAAGAAAGCAATGGAAACACCGAGCTACCGGAAAGCAAAAAATAAAACGGCTATAAGAAGACCTCATATTTCAATAATCACCCTAAATGTAACTGAACTGAACTCACCAACAAAAAGGCACAGCGTTGCAGAATAGATCAAAAAACAAAACCCAACCATATGCTGCCTCCAGGATACACATCTCAGCTCCAAAGACAAATACAGACTCAAAGTGAAAGGGTAGAAAATGATATTTCAAGAAAATGGCATTTGGAGAAAAGTGGGAGTAGAGGTACTAATATAAGACAAAATAGACATCAAGTAAAAAAGGTAAAGAAAGATACTGAGGGACATGTCATAGTAATAAAGGAAATCATGCACCAAGAAGACATAACACTTATTAATATCTATGCTCCCAATCAGGAAGCCCCAAAATATGTAAAGCAATTACTAACAGAACTAAAGAGAGAAATAGACCAAAACACTATCATAGTAGGGGATCTAAATACCCCACTATCGCATATGGACAAATCATTCAAACAGAAATTAATAAGGAAATAACATCCTTAAATGACACATTAGACCAGTTGGACATAACTGACATTTACAGAGCCTTCCATCCCAAAACAGCTGCTTACACATTCTTCTCTAGTGCACATGGAACATTCTCAAGAACAGACCACATACTGGGACACAGAGATAGCCTCAACAAATATAAGACGGTTGATACCATACCAACCATATTCTCTGATCATAATGCTTTGGAACTAGAGATTAACTGCAAAAAGAAAGCAGGAAGAACCACAAATACATGAAGATTAAACAACATGCTATTGAAGAATAACTGGCTCAGGGAAGAAATAAAAAGAAAGATCAAGAGATACATAGAAATGAAGGATAATGATAGTACAACATATCAAAACTTTTGGGACATGGCAAAAAGAGTCATATGAGGAAAATTCATATCATTACACGCCTATCTCCAAATAAACAACCTAACGCTTCATCTTAAAAAACTAGAAAAGGATAACAAATGAGGCCTAAAGTCAGCAGAAGAAATTGTCAAAAATTAGATCAGAAATAAATGAAACTGAAAATAAAAAAATAGAAAAAATAAATATAATGAGGAGCTAATTCTTTGAGAAGGAACAAGGCAAGGCTGTCTACTATCACCACTCTTATTCAATATAACATTGGAGGTCCTGGCAAGTACAATCAGACAAAAGAAAGATATAAAAGGCATCCAAATAGGAAACAAAGAAGTCAAACTATCACAATTTGTGAATGACATGATTCTCTGTATAGAAAACCCTAAAGACTCCACAAGAACACTACTAGAAACAATAAGCAAATACAGTAAAGTCTCTGGATACAAAATCAATGTTCAAAAATCCATAGCGTTCCTATACTCTAATAATGAAGTGTCAGAAAAAGAAATGGAAAAAAATTAATTCCTTTTACAATTGCAACAGAAAGAATAAAATACATAGGAATAAATTTAATGAAACCTGTGAAAGACCTTTATAATGAAAACTACAAGATCTTATTAAAAGAAATTGAATAAGATACAAAGAAAAAGAAATATAATCCATGTTCTTAGAATGGAAGAATCAACATAATTAAAATGACCTTATTACTTAAGCATTATACAGATTTAATGCAATCCCCATCAAAATTCCATCGGCATTTTTTAAATAAATAGAATAAAAAATCATCAGATTTGTATGGAAGCCCAAAAGACCCCGAATTGCCAAAGCCATTAAAAAAATAAATAAATAAAAAACGAGGCTGGAGGCATCACTCTGCCCAACTTCAAATTATTCTACAAAGTGACAGTAATCTTAGTGGCATGGCATTGACAACAGAACAGACACATGGATCAGTGGAACAGAATCAAGAGTCCAGAAGTAAACCTGTATTTATATGGGCAAATAATTTTCGACAAAAAAGCCCAAAACATACAGTGGAGAAAGGCAAACCTCTTCAATAAATGGTGCTGGAAAAACTAAAAAAAGCTACATGCAAAAGAATGAATCTAGACCGTTGTCTAGCACCACACAACAAAATTAACTCAAAATGGATTAAAAGACCTGAATATAAGACCTGAAACAATAAAATGCATAGAAGAAAACATAGGATTGAAACTCAAGGACCTTGGACTTAAAGGGGATTTTATGAATTTGACCTCAAAGGTAAGGGAAGTAAATGCTAAAATAAATGGAAAGGACTACATCAAACTAAAATGCATCTGGCTCAGCAAAAGAAATTGTCACAAGGTAAAGAGACAACCATCTGAATGGGAAAATATATTTGCAAGCAACACCTCTGATAAGGGCCTACAATCCAAAATATACAAAGAACTCATACGACTTAATGACAACAAAAAAACAAATAATCCAATCAAAAAATGGGCAGAAGATCTGAACAGACACTTCTCCCTAGAGGACACATAAATGGCCAACAGATATTTGAAAAGACACTCAACATTGCTAGCTATTAGGGAAATGCAAATCAAAACCATAATGAGATACCATCTCACACCTGTTAGAATAGCTATAATCAACAGGACAAGTGATAACAAATGTTGGAGAAAATGCAGAGAGAAAGGAACCCTCACACATTGCCAGTGGGACTGCAGATTGGTACAGCCACTGTGGAAAACAGGATGGCGGTTCCTCAAAAAACTAAGACTTGGTGTACCATATGATCCAGCAATCCCTCTACTGAGTATTTACTGCAAAGACTTGAAAACCCATATTCGAAAAGATATTCGCACACCGATGTTCACAGCAGCATTATTCACAGTGGCTAGGACATGGAAGCAACCAAAGTGTCCTACAACAGATGACTGAATAAAGAAATGGTGGTACAGATATGCAATGGAATATTACTGACACATCAGAAGAAAAGAAATACTGCCATTTGCAACAACCTAGATGGACCTCAAGATAATCGTGCTAAGCGAAATAAATCAGACTAAAAAAGTTGAAAATTACATGATATCACTTGTATGTAGGATATTAACCTAAAAGCAACATATGAACAAACACAGACTCATGGACATGGACTATAAGAGGGCAGGGGTTGGGGGAAGAAGTTAAAGAGGATCAAATATATGGACCAAATATATGGTTAGCTGAAGTAAACTGGATTTTGGGTGGTACACACACAATAGAATATACAGAGGTCAAATTAGATGTACACCTGAAAATTATATAATTATATTAACCAATGTTACCCAAATACACTTAATAAAAAAGGGGGAAAAAAATAAAAGGCACTTAAATTTACAAAAAAAGAGAAAAAAAAAGGAAATAATCCATCTATAGTTGCTATTGTGGGGCTTGATCCAGAGTATGTACTCAAGCAAGATGATCATTATGATTTCCTTCATGTATTGAAGAAATAAAATGCTTTAGTGGTATTTGCACATCATGCCTAATAAGGGATTTGTATCCAGAATATATAATGAACTTGTACAGCTCAATAATAAAAAGACTAATAACCCAATGAAAAATAAGTAAAGGATCTAAGTAGACATTTCTCCTCCAACAAATATATACAAATAGACAAAAAGCACATGAGAAAATGCTCAACAGCATTAGCCATCAGGAAAATACAAATCAAAACCACACATGAGACACTACTTCATTCCCACTGGGATGATTAGAATCAAAAACAGATAAAAATAAGTACTAACAAGGACAAGAAGAAATTACAAACCTCATTTCTCACTATGAATATAAAACAGTTTAGCAACTTCGGAAAACAGTTCTGCAGTTATTCAAAAGGTTAAATTCAAGAGTTACAATGTGACCCAGCAATTCTACTCCTAGGCATACACCTAAGAGAAATGAAACAATGTCCACACAAAAAAATTTGTATACAAATGTTCACAAGCAGCATTATTCATTAATAGCCTAAAAGTAGAAACAACCCAAACGTCCATCAACTGATAAACTGATAAATAAAATGTGGTATATACATACAATAAAATATTATTAGACAATAAAAAGGAATGAAGTCTTGATACATGATACAACATGGATGAGCCTTGAAACATTAAGTGAAAGAAGCCAATCACAAGAGAGCATAAAATGTATGATTCCATTTACATATAAGTATAGAATAGGCAAATCCATAGAGATAGAAAACAGATTAGTGGTTGCCTAGAGTAGGATTCTTGGGGAACAAACAAACAAACAAACAGGAATGTAAGAGGACAGAATTTCTTTCGGGGATATTATGTTCTAAAATTGATTGTTGTAATGGCTGCACATTTCTGTGACTATGCTAAAAGTGAATGAATCCTATACTTTAAATGTGTAAATTTTATGGTATGTGACACTGTTTATATGTGTGAGTATGTATTATATACACACATATAAAAAACAAACAAGGTAACCTTTGGGGGCTATGCCACACAGCAAATGACAGAATGGCAACAAGCCACATCAAAAACAAAGTGTCAGAATAAGCAAAGCCTTCTCTTACACCTTCATGTTTCTTTTCCTCCACTTCAAACCAACATATTAAAAAAAAATTAGCTAATTTCTACAATGAAAAATACCTAACATGAGAAAGTTTTCAATCTTAGTCATAGCTCCTTGGAGCTAACAAAGGCTTACCACTTTGTGTCTTGGTTTTCAAAAGTATAACAGGAAAGCTTTAACTGAAATTATAGTGCAATCATTCTTATTAAGAGTTTCTAAATAAAACTAGCTTAATTAAAATGTACTTTATCCTATTATTTTCAGAGACAGATTTAGCTAGGAATGATAGAACGCCTACATTATACCAGGTTTTATGCTGGGTATTTCCAGATGTTATGTCATTTTCATCATTACAACAACCATGAAAAACACTATATCCACTATACAGAAGAGAAATCTCTTATCTGGAGGTCAATCGTTTGCTCAAGGTCATCCAGCCAAGGTCAGTGGTGGAGCAGACACCTGACTTCTTAGTGATCTTCATAAAAATATTAAATGAACCATACTAGACTCAAGACTCTCATCTCTCCTAAAACAGAAGTATTCTTATTTCAAAAGTACTGGAGAAACTCACTTGTCATAAACAAAACATAATTTAAAACCTACAAAAAATTTACTTTTGAAATAATTCCAAATGCCTACTATGTTTTATATAAACGAAAGTTAATTTTTATGTTTCAACCCATTTCCTGTTGGCCTCGAGAACACTCCCAGGCAGCGCTTGTGGCTGCAGCATTTACCTTGAGATAACCCATGAATTACAGTCCTAATCCTAACCCCAAAGTTTGCACGAATTATCTCCTTTTATCATTATTTTCGCATCACTCTAGTATATCATAGTCTTTGAAAACAAATGACATCATTCTATTTATAGCATTGTTTTTAGTAGTGGTATTTCTCTTTATAAAATATAGTAATCCTCCATCACTGAAAATGTCAAATCCTAGAAAACATAGAATTACTACACATGATGTTAAATTAATGCTGGCAGCAAGCTGCTCTTTTTTTTTTTCCAAAAAGGAAATGAGTTAAGGACTAATATTCAGAATTCACATTCAAATAATTCAATTGATGCTATCCAGATCCCATAGTGAGGTAGAAGATCCTAGAAAACAAAAACAAGTTTCTGGAAGGAAATCTACAATATAAATTGATACATGTACATACACGACACTAACCTAAGATTAAGAAAACTAAGTTGAGCCAAATTGACTGTTTTTTGGTATTATGGTATCTTGGCCTTGAAAAAGAAAACATCTTTTCCAACATGAAAGAAAACTGACCAGCCTACATAAGCACTACCAGCACCAGCCCCAGCACCACGCAGCCCCAGCTGACCCTCCCCGTATTCCACCATTCCAGGAGCAAGGTTGATTCCCTGCCCTTCTTGACTATGTTTATTCAAGAATTGCTCATTAAGATTAGTGTGTGCCAGAAAACACTGCCCATGACGATATCAAAGCGCTGAGGGAAAACTATGAAACTCCAGGCCTAGAAAAAACCTGAGTGTCTGCTCCCCCACCTCCACCTCCGGTTCTACTGAGGAAGCTGGGTCAGAGCCACATGTTCCACCAAACACCAGTGAATAGTGGAGCTGCGTCTTATGTCCAGACTGTAAGTCCCTGCCTGTATTCACTATTTCATCCTGTTTATTTCCATTTAGATGTTTAGGGGCTGGGGGGCGGGGGTATCAGCCTGGGAAGAGTATAAACTATTATTTCAAAGAGCTCAGATGACATCTACATGCAGACAAGTCATTTTTCTTTTAAAAACCAATTAATCCTCAAATAATCTAAAATCTTGATTTTTCCTTGTGAAAATACAGAAAAGCTCATTTAAAATGGAGTCAGGAAGCCCTGAAGGGGGTTCACCCACCTACCACTCTTTGTAGCCTGAATAAACCAGCAGAAAGAAAAATTATTTTGACAAGGAAGGACATTAATCACATGAGAGTTTTATCTCCTGCTTTCTTGAGAAAGTGGAAGATCCCTCCTAGTCCAGGAACAAAATACTACCTGCAATCAATGAAAAACTACTAAAAAGCTCAATCTTATTCTTCTCCAGTGAACTTCTGTTTGGAACGACCCTCCAGAATTTCCTCCTAAAATCTAAACAAATCAAGTTCTCCTTTGTTCTCCAGATTGGTCTATGGTTTTGCCATACCTTCCTTGTCCCAAATTGCAATTCTCTAATATTTCTGAATAAACCGATTTTGCTGGTAAAATAACTGGTTGTTTTATTTTTAACATTACCACCCAGTATAAGAATAAAAACTTTGTCAAGAACAAAACTATGTTCCCCAAAACAACCAGAGGCAGAGGAAAATAATCCCATATAACTGAACTATTATTAAACAAATATTTACTTATATGAAACTACACCATAAGTCAGAAATTCAAAACTCAGAATGGAAGAGCATGCAATGGACCAGAGTATGCCACCCCAAAATATGCCACTTTGATATGAGGATTATTTTGAGCTGAAGGCAAATGAGAATCAACAGATGCAGAAAGATACCTTCTCAGAGCCTCGCCTATCTGACTAAAAGCAAAAACTTCTGAGAAATGAGGAATGCTATAAATCCTCTCTTCTGGTGAAGATTTACAGCCGTGAAGAAAATGGAAACTTGGTGCCAGTGGCTCCGAGATGGACCTGCACAAACGAACCTTATTCATTTGTTTCTCAGTTTGCTGTCCTTGGAAGCCAAAAACCTTTTGACTTTACACTGCTCTACAAATTTGCTATTTGTTAAGATGCTATATAAGCCTCAGTTCTAATCACCTCTTTGTTACTAATCACTATATATGTTAATAAACTTTTTTCTTGTTAATATGTATTCTGTTGGTCTAATTTGCAGGGCCCCAGCTGAAGAACCTAGGGGAATAGAGAAAAAATGTTGTTTTTCACCTCCTACATGGACCAAAAAAAAAAAAAAGAAAAGAAAAAAAGAAAGAAAAGAAAAGAAATTTGTTTCAAATTCTAGAAGACCAAATCATCTCAGAAATAAAATTTTAGTTATTACATACCAGAGGGGAGAACAGATGACACTGAGGAGAAAAAATGAAAACAGCCAAGAGAATTAAAATTAACTAAAGGAGGGAAAAGGGTCAGAGAAAAAGTGATATAAAGGATAGGCAAAGAGCCAATATCCATGGAATTTGAGTCAGGAGAAAAAAATGAAACATTATTTAAAACTACAATCTCAGAAAAATTTATGGAAACAAAAAGAAGATCTGAATCTAAATACTGAAAGAGCTTCTCATATACTGGGAAAACTGACCCAGAATGGTCTACTGTGAAACACTGCCTAGTAAAGACCATTCGATTTAATAAAGAAAGGAAACCTCAGGGTTTATAGGCAAAAAGGCAAAGTCACTTACAAAAGTAAGAACATCAGTAAGAACATTAGCAGTAGACTACAACAGCATCATATAAAACAAGACAACAAAGGAACAACATATTCCAAGAAATTCCAAGGAAAAAAAAAGTGTGAGCCAAAAGTTATATAGCCAGCCACGCCATCCATTAGGTACCACTGATAGAAACAACAGCTTAAGGAATACTGCACTAGGAAATATCAGTTTAAAAAATGGTGGTAGCAGTACTGAATATATTTTATTATAGATCTAAGACTACACAAAGTACAAACATGGTTAGAAAAACATGGAAACATTTGTTCTGATGAAGTCCAAATAACTGAACTCCCCCTGCCCTTCACACACCCCCTGGAGAAAGGGAAAGGAAAGTAGAACACCCTCACTGACTGGCACATAGGTAATGGTAATGGGTGTTTCCCAGAGCAGACAAATATTAGATGTCTAAGTAAGGAAATGAAGCTAAGGGTATTGAAAGAGAATCATGGTATAAAGGTAATCAGTAGAACAAAACTATAAAATTTCCTAAATAAAAAGCAAAGAAGAGATCACATGAAGAAAAATTACAAATAAAACACAATAAATATAAATACATAATACATATAACAAAGCATGATGTCAGAATTAATAAATAATCACATATCAGTCATATCAATAATGTAAATGGACTGAAGAGTTTTAGATTTGTTCACAAAACAAAACCCAACTCTGTGCTCAAAAGGAGAGACACAACTAAAATGTTATTATGAAAGGCCAAAGATAAAGAGATGGTCAAAAGTATACCAAATATATCAACCAGCCTTTGTTAGATCTACTGCAACCACCACCATAAAATCTCTTAAAGGCTTCTCTCTTGCTCATTTTACCTATTATTGTTGGCTGGCTGTGACTCTGATGGCTCTTTCTCCGTGGGTCATCTTTCTCTATCCTGGAATATAGCCCCCATCTGGAATACACTCTTCTTATGACTAAGGGAAAAAAAGCCCACAGCAGAAGTTTGGGATGGCCACTGCAGCTTCTCCTCAGATAGACTGAGCATCCCTTCCATTCTCATTGCTTTAGTCAGTCACTGGCCAAAAAAGATTCAATGCAAAGGGGAATACCCCCGCCCCGCCCCCAGAGCCAGGCAGCATAGGTCACATGAAGATAACAGGCAGAATGTATAATCCACTTAGGAAATACAGTCCTAAAGCAGGCAAACAAGAAAGCAGGGATTGCTACTCCAGTTATCAGTCAAGGTAGAATTTGGGCTCAAAAGAATCAAATGAGATAAAGAAATTCACTTCATACTGCTAAAGATGCAATGCATAATGAAATTATATTGTGAATATCTATGTACCAAAACACAGTGGCCACCTTTATAAAGCAAAAAATACAAGATATGCAAGCAGGCAAATATACTTATAAAAGGAGATATCTATATATTCTTTTAGTTCAAAGCAAGTTAGTGGACAAAAAATAAACAGACGTGAAAGACCTAGACAACATAATCAATAACTAGACCTTAAGGATCTCTATCAAGTCATACACTCTGATATAAGAAAATCCATTTTCTTCTCAAGTGCACATGGATCCTTAATGAACATCAAAAGAATCAAGAAAAAACAGAAAAGGCACAAACACAAAAGAAAGAAGTGAAAAGATGGAAATAATTACTGAAATAATAAACATTTTTAAAAGTCACAAAAGACTACATCTCTGCAAATAAATTTTAAATCTGGATGAAATGATAATTTCCTAGGAAAATACAATTATCTAAAACTGACCTCAGTAAAGAGTTTCAACATTATAAATTCCAAAGGGGGAAAAAATAAATTACCAAAGAAACACTCACCCCAAATCCCAAGATAATTTTACTGTGAAAGTGTTCTACTTGTGAACCCCCAAGAGAAACACATCTGTCAAAATGGACTCCTTGTGGTTAACGGGGCCCAAATTTATAACCAGAGTCTAGTGGCTGTTGCTGACAGAGACTTCTCACACAGTCTGCCTTTTGGGAAAAGCCACAGATTGAGCTTTCAACTTCCAGTACTATCTCCCTGCCTCTTTACACCACCAGAGTCAACCACTGCAGGGAAATCCCGGTTTTGTCTTTCAACCAATGGACTAACACATATCCCCAACTCCCCTCCATCAAACAGAACGACTTAAATCGTATACTGACCAATCAGAACTGCAAGACTTGGAGCAATTAAAACTGCACAGTTTTGAAACCTCGTTTGCATAAAATTGGGAACTTGGGTGAGAACTTTTTCTACAAAAGACTGGCCTCTCCCGTGTCTCGTTGGAGCACAATTTAGGTTGCTACCTGAATTTGTGTCTCCAGGACTGCAGCTCCTTTTGCTCAAATAAATGCTCTTTATTCTTTACTACACTCTAAAAACTAATTTTGGTTTACATACTTAAACCTTCAAAGACCAGAGCAAAGGAAAAAAGAAAAACTTCTATATTCTTTTTATGAAGCACCTGTAACATCAATAGTTCAATATGATAAAGTCTATACACAAAAGAATTGTAAACAGAAGAATAAGAAATAAAATATTTAAAAACAAAATCAATAGCCCATTAAAAGAAATACATTACAATCTAGAGGGTTTATTCAAGGAATGCAAGGACAGTTCAGTATGAGGATATCCATTAATTAACATATTAATAACCAAGGAGAAAAATCAGGTTTAACTCCATAGATATTGACAAGGCCTTCAAAATACTCTTCATTCAACCCTTAATTAAAACAGGAATTGACAGATACTTCCTGACCATGAAAAAAATACAAACTTGAATCCAAGAAAGTACGGATCTATTAATTTTTTAGCTTTTAATTAAATTACTATTACTTGTAATAAGCTGTATTTAAATATGGATATGGCTAATGTTCTGAAATTCTTACCAAGTTCTCTTATTGTGAACTCTAAGTTATCAGTCACTGAAAATTCTGTGAAGTTACAAAAGCTTTATTGATTTTATCATCTAATCAAATGAATACAAAGTTGAAAGCATAAGAATAGATTATAAAGTATCCTATAACTAGGATGACCCTGCATCTTGGTTGTACGGACACTCTTGGTTTATATTCATTTTCTTGGCATCTCAAAAATATCCCAGTTTGAACAATATATTCATAGCCACTCTATAATCCACATAAATAGGAAAATATTTGAAAAAAATTTAAAGGTAGAGTTACAGGTTTAAATGTTATTTACAATATAAAGGGCAATATTTAGAAATTGAGAATTAACCAAGTAAAATCAGGAAAAAATACAAGGTCATGTAAGCTATGCTAAATTATTCATTTTTAGCAGAATCTACAGATACTGTCTAAAATTAGTAAGTCAGGTCACAAAAGTATTCCAAAGTTATTCAGAATTATCTTTTTAATTAGAAGAATTGAAAAGAAAGTTAAAAACAGTTATTTCTAGGGAGTAATATTTAGGAGAGGGAAAACTCAGGGAAAATTCTACTTTTCAATTGAAACCCTCTGTACTCTATATTTTTCTACCATATGCGGCTACTACATTTATAATAAACAGATATTTAAGAAAAATAAAGAAAATAATATGAACTCCCCTTCATATTGCTGCCTTTGCTCTACAAAACTAGACAAGAGGAAAAAAAAATCAGTATTAGCATTCACAAATTAATTCTATCTACCAATATTCACTAAGTATCTCCTGCATGCTAGTTGCTGGAGGAGGCACTGTTGCACAATATGAGACAGATTCTTCAGCAGGTTACATTCTAGAGTCACACACCACCACTGGGTCCTCCCTACCTCTTTTTAAAAAGTTTGCACCTCACAGGGCTCACAAGAATAAGAGAATGTATGATGAACACTGCAAAAATGAAAACAGAAAAACTCAATCTGGAAATAGTTTATTACTTGATATACACACTGTAATGTGACACTGCAATTTGAAAACTAAATGATTACAATTAAGAGTAACGTAGCTCTGTGCAGCCTAATAAGGCTTCTGACACCTCATTCAATTCTTACAATTCTGCAAAGTAGATTCTTTCTCTCTGCCCATTTGAAAGCTGAAAAAACAGAAGCCCCAGGTATGATTTACTTGGCCAGTCACCATATTAGTAAATAAGAGAATAACTATATTTATTATTACAATTCATATGTAATGTTACATAATGTACAAATAACTATCCAGTATATAGGTTATTCTATTTCTTATATTAGTACATAAGAAATATGTAGGACACACACACACACACATATATATACACGTGCATTTTTTTTTAAGCTGAGGCAACCCTTGGTTGACCTCACAGATTGCAAGGAACTTGTCAGCTTACAAGTCCTTATTTTATTTATTTATTTTTTGTCTATAGCACCTGGTCTTCCTAGGTGATCTCCCATCCGAGTACTAACCAGGCCCGACTCTGCTTAGCTTCTGAGATCTGACAGGATTGGGCTTGTTCAGGGTAGCATGGTCATAGATCACATATGTATTTCTTATACTATAATACTATACCATCTGTCTGTAAATCTGAGTTTAATAACTTTTTTTAAAGTTCAATCTGTGTTTTAATATCTACTGAAACTGAGGAAGACCTAAATGTTTTACAAATGGTATCTTCCAATGTGGCCTGTCAATGAAATAGGTGATCAACAGTCAAGGTGAGAAAAGATAGTTCTTTAAAAACAAAAAAGTTTTTCAAAATTCTTTTAGGATTACTGGCTCAAAATGTGGCCCAATTTCACAAGAACAATAGTGCAACACCTCTTCACAAAAAGAAGTGTGTTCTCCTGAAACAAGCAGCAAATGCTATAATGCTTTTATCTTCTGCCTATTACAAATTCTTTTCCAGGGAAGGACATCCTGCCTGACTTGAAATATACTGATATTAAATCATTTCCTGGTATGAGATGTTATGACATTAAATTTTATCTGAATAAATTTTAAATACTTTCTGAATCAGAGAAAAGAGGTATTGTTTAGTGTCAGCATCAAGTATTTTAGGCAATGCTCCTTATGTACTGTAGTACCTTTTAAAGATGAACAACTGTACAAATTCACTGCTATATTTCAAACTACATACCACGTGAGAAATTTAAAACCCAGCTGGGATAAACGCCCTCAGAGAGGCTTTTGAAGACAGGAACCCATACCTTCATGCATCTTTGCATCCCATACTATTACAGGGCATTGAATTAAAATCTGCATTTAAGCACTTCCTGGAAATGTGTCAACAGCGAGAAAACATTATAACCAAAAAAATGAAAGTGGAAACACAAGCAGATTCCAAACTGAATTTGTACAGAAACAAAACCACGTCTAATAATGCAATGGTTAAGTATGGGCTACTTGTCCTTCTCAAGAATAAAAAAATGCTCTTGGTGTCGGTAGAGGATCTTTCACTTTCAAAAGGAAAAACCACCACCACGAAATTTCTGCTTCTCTCATCCTAAAGAGCTGAATCATTCATATTCGACAGACCATAATTATTCCAAGAACTGTCAGTGCAGGGTCTGCTTTACGGGAAGTCCAAATTTAAGACCTTCCCTAGGAGATAATGAAAAAATTACAGGAAATTAAAAGGATCCCCTAAAGACGCTGACTTACCCGTAATCAAACAGGAGGCCATGCTATTATTACATCAATCTCTAGTGAAGGGAAGAGATCATGCTGAGAAAAGGTACTCGTTTAACCGCCTATTTATTAAACGTCCACTTGGCGCAAGGCGAACGGACAGATGAACGCAGGCACTCGGGCGCTGCGGCCGGCCGCTCCTCCGCAGGGCCCAACGCTCGGCCCGACTCGCCCCCGACGCGCGAGCCAGGGGTGGTCCCAGGCCCCGCGTCCCCGGGCCTTCTGCTAGGACGCGCCGACACGGACCTCTCGAGCCGCGCGGGCTCGACCACGAGGAGATGAGCCCAGCAGTCTCGCCACTGCTGTGAGGGCCCGCGCACAGCGCGGGCGGCGGCCGGCCGGCGAGGCCAGGGCCCCCCGCACCGACGCGAGGGCAGCGCCGAGCCCGAAGGCACGGAGAGGATGGCGGGGGGCGGGGGACACGGTCTGGGGGGCCTTGGAGGGCGCGTGCAAGTGAGGGCCCCTGGAGCGCTCTGGGGTTCTAGAAACCGCACTGCGCGGAGGCCTGGGGTCCCTAGGGGGTCTCTGGGGCGCTTTGGAAAGCCCCGAGGGAAGAGTGAGGACAGCCGGCCGGGAAGGGTGCCCGGGGCGGAGACTCCCTCGGGGCACGCGCGGTCTGACGCTCACCCAAACAGCCCTCGGAGGAAGGAGTGGGAGGCCTTGACGCGCTTCTCGGCCTCCGCCATCAGCTGGACCGCCTCGCGCTCCTTCCCCGCGCTGTCCATGTCGCCAGCAGTCGCCAGCGGCCCCCGGCACAGCCGGCTTAGCAGTAGCCGCGCACCTTCTGCGCCTACGCCCGCCCCTCGCGAGGCGGGGAGCGCAGGGGCGGCGCGCGCGGCCTGCCGGGACTGGTAGTCCAGGCTCGGACTGGGCGGTGGTAATGAACGGCGCACCGACTACAACTCCCAGCAGGGCTCAGAGCCGGGCAGGATGGGGACCCAACGGGGCGACTGCCGGAGCCTGGGGTTTCAGGGTGGCCGCCCTAGGCCTAGGTGAACTTGAACCGTTTAAGTGTGGGGGAAATGGAAAATGGCCCGTGGTTTCCAGTAAAGATAACTTCAAACATTCAGCATCACATTGGTTCAGGAATTCCAGCTCAGCACGACTGACACATGGCAATGGGATGGAAAAGGAAACGGGCTAACAAAATGGAATGCTCAACCTACAGGCGAGTTCTGCAGGAGGGAATCTAATGCAGCCACAGAAAACTTCATGAACTGTATAATACCCATCCACGCACTCACCCACCAACAACACTTGAAAGATAGAGCCATTTTTATCTCCAGAGCAAGAAGTTTAAGAATGTATAATTTTTCCAAATATAATTCAGTTATTTTTCAGTTCTCCACTTTGCAACCTTCTGTTGGTCCTCTCTTCCTTGGTTATAAATGATATGCATAATCCACTTTTTATTGACAAAATTCTTTTCAACGAATGTTAGCCATTGAGCTCTCTTATTCTTTACAAGATACTGGCCATAGGGGGTTGGTCTCCTGGGACACAATTCCTGCTTGCCAGGAAATCTAATTTCCTAGGAGAAGTATCCATAGACAGATGCTACCCTGTGCCAAAGATTTCCAGGACTGTCCCAGAAGGAGTTATTTTTTAATATAAAGTCTAGACCATTCACATTTGGCAATGCTAAAGCAGAGGTGGTGAAGCAAATGTAAAAATCACTGCCAAATGATAACTTGTGACAATTTTAAACTATTAATAAGTACACTGTGGGTACTGGCACACAAAATTTATCTTAGAAAATGTAGTCTGCCTTTACAAAACAAGGCAAGAAGGGCCAAACTCCTAGAAAGAAAGATAACTAAAGCAAATGTCAGTGTTCATGCATTGCAGGACACTCTAGAGATAGAAGGAAATCTCAGCTTTCCAGGCAGAGTTTATTTACTATTACTATATGCATTATTCTAACTTGATTGCTTTTGGAGCAGGATGGGGGAAAGGGAGCAGGCATTGGAGGTGGTTGTAAATGCAGGAGTAAAGAGGAAAACTGAAAAGTGGACATAAGCATTTGAAAAGCAGAGCAGTATATGGGGATATAATGAAAAAAGCTAACTCAAACTCTGAAGTGCAGCATCAGTTAATTAAAGCAGTTCCCAAACCCGGCTCAATGCCGAAACTAAAGGATGTACAAGAAATACTGGTTCCTAAGCCATTAGCTTTTTGTATCAGTATCTCTTAGAGTTGGGAAGTGTACATTTTAAAAAGATTCTCCATGACTATTCTAAAGCTTACAATTCTTGATTCTCATATCTGTAGTCAGCTGTAAAGGAGGTAGAATAGACTGCCTCCTCTAAACTAGTACTTGCAATTAAAAGTTGTGAAGAGGAAATTTGAGAAATTTATATCAAAAAGCTAATCAGCCCTTGTTCTGCTTCTGTAAATATGCTTGCTGTATGCAGGAGCTCATGCAAGAGCTCACTTGCACTCTACTCAACTTGTAAATATAACTGCCCTTGCCTTTTATAGCACTTTGTACCTTGGCAGGTCCTGCTTCCTGTAACAATTTGTATTTGCTGGTTACCCATAACAACTCCCACCCTTCTCCAATGTTACTGCTTGCAATCTACATAGCAACTCCCGCCATTTCTAGTGGTTTGAGTTCAAACTGACCAATCAACTTGTGTAAAATCCTTGTATATAAGGAATGTTGCCACTGAGCACACCGCCCAGATCTTCAGATCACTAGCTCCTTTGGGACCCCATGTAATAAATCTGAGCTCTCCTATCTCTTTGAGTTACTGCTTGGTATTTTGCTGGACTGGTTTTGGGAGTTTTCCACAACAGTTGTAGGAGTTTAATGTTTCTGGGTATTACCCCCATTCTCTTTTTTCTCACACCTACAGCCTAGTCCACATCCAAGTGGGAGAAAAGCTCCAAACCTTAATTGTTGTCTAGAATGAGTGTGTCCTTCTCCCAGAAGTTAGGTGAGTGGAGGTGGGAGGGAAGAGACGCAGACCTTTCAGAGTGAGAACTGACTAGAGGAACAGATGAGCAATCCATGAAGGAGGAGACTGCTCAGGATGTCTGAATAAGGAAATGAAAATGAAATGAAGCCAGATCATAGAATCTCACCTTTCTCAATCCCTAAAATAAATGTACAAAAATGCAAAAAACTAGCAACTCTTTTCAGAGAATTAAGACCGAGGGAAATCTCCCTGTGCTGGATCGATCACTCATTCAGCCCCTCCCTGCCCCCAGCTTCATTTAATGTAGAAAGAAGGTAAGAGAATTAAAATGTTAATCAAACCACAATCAGAGACTGCAATACGCTGATCAGCCATGCAGCCAAGCCAGGACACCCTCAGAACAAAGGAAGATTTCTGCTGGATAACTAACAACCCATTCTCCATACTTGTGAAGGGGAAACAGGATCCAAGAGTCTTTCCCTATGGCTAAAACCATAAAGAATCTGAGGATTAAAGCCTGGGAACTGCCAGCAGGCCTTTCATTCTGCATATCTTTACCTTTTCATGCTACTTACTCTTCCTTTCCTCACTGTATGTCCATATCAAAGGAAATGGGTTAACAAAGTCTTTTAAACAATAACTCACAGGAACTAAAGAATGATATATAAACTGAATTTCCTGAACACTTGTCACCCTACTCACTGTCTTTCCACGTCTCTCTTGGTCCCTCTCACTCTCTGCTTCTGAGAGGAGATGACACTCTGTATCAGAAGCCTAAGAGCTCTTTGGGGTGTTACATTTAGTGTAAAACTACATCATTAAACATTTCAGGCGTGGTGGATGAAATAAGGACATTGTTTGTACGTTGAACTTGACTATATCCATCATTCATACTATTTACACGCAGAAAAAATCTTGAAAGCTGCTGCTTACTATTGGTTATGCTAGTTCAAAGTGATCTCTTTTAGATGGTATCCAGTAAAGAATAAAGTAGAAAGTCTATTGCTTGAGTGGATTGGTGGGTGTAAAAGCCTGGTGTGTATTTATTATATTATTCCTGCTTTTATTACATGTTAGTGTTATTTTAGGTTTCATGTATTGTTTGGTATGACTAGGTTATTTTGTAGTCTGGCAATGCTCCCAAATTTTTCCATATAAGTTAATGGTAATTGCTTCTTTGCTTTAGGCCATTTCACCTTATGAAAGTTTTCATGGGGAACACTAATTTCAAATAGCCAGAGGAAACCTGTATTGTATTACGGAAAACATGTGCAGAAAGGAGACCAAAGGCTGCATGAGGGCGATGGCCTGCCAGCAAACCCCTCCACTTTCAGTGTCCTTATCCATCTCCGATCTCCAGGTGGGAATCTTACACAGACAGTGAAAATGTTCAGGCTCTTTGACATCTCTGACTTTCTGAGCTTCATGATTTCTCAGGTTCCCAAGTCTGGAAATAAAAAATGTACATTGGGCCTTTTGGGACTATGCCAATCCAAGTCATCCGTAGTAACACCTTGACATTGTTGACATTCTGTGCCTGCTTCTGGCCTGCTTCCTGGGACCAGCAGGCATTTCCAGCCAAGATTAGCCGTATCTTTCTACTGCAGCCCTAGAGATGGGAGCTCAGGGTTGTAGTGAGGGCTGCTGTTAGTGGCCTGGGCAATGCACCCCTGTACCTCCCTTGGGAGAATACTTAGGCAGGTTCCCAGACGGCAGATTGCTCCTTGCTGGGCCAGCTTTGAAGGGTTTCTGAAAGCAGGTTGGGTCTCAGATAAATTTGCTTTCTGTCTGGTCAGCAGCTAGTTTAGAGCAGAACTATTTAGGGGACAAAGAAGAGCTTATCAAATAGTATTACCCCCCTCCAAAAAAAAATAGAGGGTGCAGAGAATAACCCAATTGAGATCAGGTCTATTGTTTGCAAGGACTTATTTTTTTCTCTTGGAATAAAGAGAAATGCACAATAGCATACGGAGGTGCATGAAAAGAGGATCACACACTGACTCCTCTCAGCCCTTGTGTGATACTGTCAGTGGTAATGAGAGTGGAGAAAGGACAAGAGGGGGTAGTTTACAGGAAGTAGCCTGAAACTCCAGTACAGTGGCACCTGCTTCACCTCCATGGCAACTAGGGGAGGTTTTCCTTCTTATTGAAATAGCTGACACCATCGAGCCCTATACACCAGATACTCTGTTAGGATCTTCTGTATCTTTTATAGTTTAATCCTCACAATCCTCTGAGGTCTTTACTATTATATTGATTTTACAGATGAGGAAAATGAGACTCAGAAAGTGAAGCAATTGTGAAGCAACAGTGGAGAGGCTGCTTTACATCTGGCCATACTGTTCAGCCCTCCCGCCCTTATGGAAGCTCTAGATTCCACAGCAAGACCAGGACTGACCAGACTATATGTCTGGGCTTAGTCTGTCTGGGCAGGGGATGCTGTAACTAGCTACCTATCCTGGTATTTGCCTGGCAACCTAGGGCATGGAGTCCCACCTGTTGGGCGACCTTCAGGTCCATTTCTGCTTTGAAGAGCAAGGACACTCCACTTCAGGTTTTCAATCAGAAGTGTAATATGATGAACAATAGTTTTGAACAGACTGATGGGTGATCTGTCAAACCAGAGAAAGCTGGGGTCAAGGAGGAGCCTGAGAAGCTTATCTGGGGTGGGGAAAGGGAAGCAGTGACAAAGTAGGAGGAAGAACAGATTAAAAACTACAGCCAGGAAATTCCTGGTCTCCAGACCCCTCAGCCCACACAAGCAGAACCTTACTGTCTACAATGATAAGACACATCTTCCCTTTGTTTCCTGCTTATTTTCCTCTGGGAGCAGTCTGGTTCGCTAGCAACAAGCAAAACCAGGAAGGTGTGCAGCTTCTTGGGCACCCACCACTTCACTCACATACCACAAAGCCATGGGCTGACCTAAAACAGATCCCGTCCACTTGCCACCATGACTGGTTCAGCAGTGGCCTTGCTATCAGGTTGAATCTATGTGTCAGGTCAGGTTCGCTGGACTCTTGGGAAAGATGCTTCCTCTTTCTTAAGAAATAAACTACCAGCAAGGCTGACTTTTCCTCTGAGTGGTATTGCTGCAGGTGAGAAGGTGGCCTGGGCTGTAGTATAAGCCTCACTCTTTCAGACTTACCTCTGTGGGGCTCTGGCCAAGGGCAGTCCTTTCTTACTCAGTGCCCCAGGAACCAGTCATGAAAATACACAGTGGCAGCAAGAAGAGGACACCAGGCCAAGTGTTTGTTCCTGCAAACCCTTCATCTGTCCATCAGTCTACATGTCTATCCATCCACCGGTCTACTCACCCACTCATCCATCCGTCCACCCACCCACCCACCTACCCAAACTGCTTTATTGAGGTGTAATAATTGCACATGTTTGAAGTGAACAATTTGATGAGTTCTGACAAATGTGTCATTGTGAAATCATCACTACAATCTGTATAATGAACACATCTATCACCTAGTTTCCTCTGTCCTTTTGCATTCCTTTTCTCCTACTGCTCCTTATTCCATGGCCTACACAGGTCCCATATTTCTTGCAATTTTATGCTATAACCAGGGCCCCCTTTTCCCATGAACATAAGCAACATTTCTAATTTACTCTTATTCCATGGGAAAATTAGGTTCCCTACTTTCCTCTTAGCCCATGGCTATAACGGGGCAACATATTTTTCTATCATTCCATGGAAATAAATAGGTCTTCTATTTTCCCTTCTTGTGTGGACATTACCAGGCCATAGATAGAGCTGGGATCTCTAGTTTTCTGTTATATCATGGACATAACCAAATGTCTGATTTTCCCCTTTTCCATGGACATGTTCAGAGACCCTACTTACCCTAATTCCATGGACATGACCAGGCTCCCTGTTTTTTCTATTAAATGAATGTGATTAGCTCTCCTTTTTTTTTCTTCTTTCGTGGATTTAACCAGGCCATATGTTTTCCCTTTATTCCATGGTCATGTTCATGCTTCTAATTTTTTTCTTATTTCTGGACATCTAGGTTTCTATTTCTCTTTTATTCCATGAAATCCATCAGACCTCAGACTTTTCCTTATTCCATGGACGTTGTTAGGCTCAGTAACTTCCTCTTTGCACATGGACACAGCCAGGTTCTATTTCCCCTCTTTCATGTGCACAACCAGGGCTTTTCTCATGTTCCATGGGCATGGCCAGGGTGCCCGTTTCCCTCTATTGCATGAATATAGCCACAATCTCTGTTCTTCTCTTCTTTCATAGACATACCAAGTCTTCCTATTTTCCTTTTATTCTATGGACATAACCAAATCTCCTAGTTTCCCCTTGTTACCTAGATGACAGCACACTATTTTCTTCTCACTGCATTAAAATAATCAGGCCTAATATTTTCCCTTTCGATGGATTTTATTAGGCTTCATGTTTTTCTCTTAATTCATGGGCTTGGCCAGGCCCCTTATTTTTACCATATTCTATGAACATGAAGGGCTGCCTAGTTCCTCTTATTTTATGGACATTAAATTGCTGGATTTTCACTTAGTTTATTTTATGGGTATAACCAGGCCAGTTATTTCCACTTCATCCCATGATCTTAATCAAGCTCCCTGTTATTCTTTATACCATGGACATTACTAGAATCCTATTTCCTCCTCAGTCCATGGACATGACCAACCCCCTATTTTCCACTTATATGGACATGACCCAAACTTCCCTTTTCTCCTTAGTCTATGGAAATAATTTGTTTTCCTATATTTTTCCTTTGATTCGTGGATATTAAACTGCTCCCTATTTTTATGTTATTCTATGGACATAACTAGACCTCACATTTCTTCTTATTCCATGAATATGACCAGGACTTTTATTTTCTCCTTAGTCTACAAACATGCTCCCATTTTATTCTTATTCCTAGACATAACCTGAGCCCTATTTTTGCCTTATTCCATGAATATGACCAGGACACCTATTTTTTTCCTTAAGCATAGGAATGATGGGACAACCTATTGCCTCCATTTTCCTGGTTGTGTCTATTTCCCTTTTCCTTTTTCCAAAGACATGGCCACAGGCTTCGTTACCTCTTTATCCCATGACAATAATGAGTTTCCTTATCTTCCCTTAACTCATGGTTATTACCATGTCCTGTTTTCATCTTATCCTGTGAACACAACCAGGTCCCCTGAATGAATTCGTAGTAATTTGTTATAGTAACCATAAGAAACTAATACACACAAACATATGCTGCCTATCTTCTTCTTAATCTATGGACATTTAGTGGGTTGAATTGTATTTTACAAAAATATATGTCCAAGTCCTAACTCTTAGTACTTATGAATGTGAATTTATTGGAATACAAAGTCTTTACAGATCTAGCTAGGTTAAGAATCTTAGGATGAAATCATACTGATTTTAGAGTAGGTCCTAAATACAATGACTCATGTTCTTAACAGAGAAAAGATAGAGATTTGAGACAAATAAACATGGGGGTAGGGAGGGAAGGCCATGTGAAGACAGAGGCAGATTAGAATTAATATTGCCACAAGCCAAAGAATGCCAGGAGTGACATGATAAGGCCCCATTTCTGGTTTTATTGTAAAAAAATCTATATTTTCTTCTCATTTCATAGAAATTACCAGGGACCCATTTTTCTCTTACTTTATGGACATAGCCAAGGCTCATGTTTCCTGAGAAGATTTATTTTTTTAAATATGCTTTTATGTATGTACATGGATTTTCTAAAGTGGCCCACTGGATGTTACTTTTTCTTCCTCAGGTCCACATTGTGAAGGCATATCTCAGATCTCCAGGGTGGGCTGAACTTGTGCATGTATGAGCACTCTCACATATGACTCAGACTCTTTACATATCCACTTTACAAGGACACTCCTGCAACTCAGGCTCAGGGAATTCCAAAGCTGCCACTTCCATGGGCTGGAGAAATCCTTCAAGGCAGGCTTGGAGGGCCAAGAAGGATGTTGTGACTGGTCCTAATAGGATTTTCACATTGGGGGTGGTCTGAGTCCCAGGAAATTTGGGGCCTGAAGGACCACAGGCTTCAGTAAGGGCTCAGAGTGGAAGCAGAGTCATGCAGAGGATGTTCTTGGGTGCCTACTGATGCCTGACTGGGAATAGGTTCTTTGCTTACATTCATTTAGTCTCCACGACAATCTAAGGTTAATAGTTTTTTCTATTCTTATATTATAGATGAAGAAACTGAGATTCTCAGGGAGGTGAACTCTCCCAGAGTCACCCAACAAAGGATTTAAATGTTGGACACTTGGATTGCAAGGCCCACGCTTCCCTCTGTTTCATGCTGTTTCTCACAGACCAATGTCTTATATATTTTTGAACATTTTTCACCTTTATTCTGAAATAATTTTAGACCTACAAAAAAGTTACAGAAATAGCATAAATGTTTTTATATACCCTTTACCTCACTTCCCCAAATACTAAGACCTTACATAATTATAGTACAATGGTGAAAACTAGAAAATTAACATTTGTACAACATTATTAACTAATCTGCAGACTTTATTTACATTTCATCAACTGTCTCACTAGCATTCTTTCTCTGGAGCAGGACCCTGTTCAAGATCCTACCTTAATGACTGTTTTAGAAATAGGGAGCTCTTTTGGGCTTCTGGGTATAGGTCATAGGGTTTAAGATCAGCTACCCCAAAATATGACACCTTAGCTCAGGATCAGCTACTCCAAAATATGACACCTTAAGACACCTTAAGGAGAAAGAGTTTGAGAAAATGGCAGAAGCAGAAAGGACACTCTGACCTCTCCATCCCTTGTCCCTTGAAAACAGGAGATAAATCACAGTGTGAAAAGAGAAAGGGAGACATTCTTATCACCAGAGATAGGAAATTTAGGACCAAGAAGCCTGTATAAACAGATCTTGCTCCTTCTTCATCTTTTACTACCCATAACCCAAACCCCTTTGTCTTGTCAATGCTTCACAAATTTATTGTCTGTCTACAAAATATAACAGCTTTCTACTCTGATCACTTCTTTGGGTGGCCATTCTCTTGTGAGGGCTCCTATGTACATGTAACAATTCCATGAAATTTATGTGCTTTTCTCCTGTTACTATGTCTTATGTCAGTTTAATTCTTAGGCCAAGCCAGAGACCCCAAGAAGGGAGAAGAGAATTTCCTTCTTTACACAAGGCAACTTTCAACTTCCAGGGGTCTGGATGATTCACTTCCTTTTAAAATAATAAAAAAGTTTTCAATTACAGTTGACATACAATATTATATTAGTTTCAAGTATACAACGTAGTTATTAGACATTTATATAATGTGCAAAGTGATCACCCCAATAAGTCTATTTCCATCAGATGCTATACATAGTTGTTCTAATATTATTGACTATATTCCCTATGCTGTACTTACATCTCAGTGACTGTTTTTATAACTGGCAATTTGTACTAATTAATTTCTTCCCCTTTTCACCCATTTTCTAACCTTCTTCCCATTTGGCAATCATCAAAACTACATGATTAACTTCTGAATAAGGTTCACAGTGTATTCCTCCCTCACAGGGTGGCTGGAATTACCTCACAAAGCTCTGCTAGGGTCATACCAAGAAAGCAAGAACTGGTCCCAGGGCCTGCAGGCACAGTGGGATCCAGGAGGCAGAAATCTGTGGTGAGTAGGTATCAGGTGAACAAAGAGAACCTAAAGAAAAGCACAGAGAATAGTTGATGGCAGGATTAGATAGTTGGAACCCAAGGTAAGTAAGCAGAATGTACCACACCCTGTTCCATGCCCCTGATTCCTTATGTTCCAGTTAAGATATTATGTTCTCCATAAGCCTTCCCCCATTCCCACAAATGGCAATCCTCTGTCCAACACACCAGCTCTTATTGCATAATATTGTAAAGGTCTGTTCTGGGGGATTTCTTTCTTGCTAGCTGTGAAGGCAGGTATTTAGAAATTATACTTGTCTGAGTCACCAAAGAACTAAATGGGAGTGGAAAATGACCTGACCTGGGAGTGGATTGGGCAGCCACACAGAGGTATTTCCTTGGCTGGTCCTTTGGTCAAATTGTGGGCAATTTTTTCTTTTTGGAAGAAAAAGGTTCAGATCTCAGACTCTGTTTAAATGCAGGCAGTCATTTCCTGGGAAAGCTTGTGTTGGTGAAGGCTCCCGAGGGGCAGCGAATGATCCTGGACCTGGCACCCTGGAAGGTGCAGTGGATAAGAGGTTTCTGAGATTGCAGAGATGGGAGTTGGATTCTGGAGAAACTATCTGCTGCTGCTAGCTGTCCTGGTCTTGGTGGCCAAATTTGGTCACTTTCATAGGTGGGGAGGCTTCCAGGAGAAGTCAACAAGCAAGAAAAACATGAATTCAACACTCAAATTCTTCATTGAAAACTACAACAACGTGAGCAATGACACCTACTTATTTCGAGTAGACAAGCTACTTCAAAGTCATATGCAGGTTTGTGCCTCAGTTTCTCCAGATGTTGGCATTCTTGCCTATGCAGACATGCAGGTATATGGTGGGGCTTCCACAGAGTACCAAACAATCATTTCACCAAGTTGGAAATGGCTTCACTTGGAATGGGCAAGCTCTAGAGTGGTTCAGAACCCAGAGCTGCATTAGCCACACTTCCAAAATGCTAGTCTAAGGACTGGAGTGAATCTCTCACTGTCAGTCTTAGTCTGAAGCACAAATGTCCCCTGAGGCTCTCAACTCTTCTCCCTTGGGAAGAGGTATCTTTCATTCTGAAATGAGATCCTGCAGGAATGAAAGCAAATGAGGATAACTTTGCTTTCTTTGATGGCCTCATTTGGCAAAATATAAATGTTCTCTGCAGGTTTCCCTCAACATTAACATTTCAATGTCCAGGGTTGTAAAATCTAAGTCTGGACTTTCTAGCTGTTTTTACAGAAACCTGGAATTACACAGAGGGTTTTTTTTTGTTTTTGTTTTTTGTTTTTTTGTTTTTTTTTTTTTTTTGCCAGGAGGAGAGGATGGGGAGTGCGGACTATGCTTCAAACAGATATTGTTTTATGTATAAAGTTTTCTGATATTGAAGGGTGATAAAGGAAAGAAAAGTTGTCTGAAAACCACTTAGTTGGTACAACCTCCTATAAAGTTCAGATAGTAATATTAAACAAAAAATTTAACCTCCATAGCAGAAAATCTTTAAGAAAGGTTTTACCAAGTCAAAAAATGCTTATCAGAAAACCAGTCTTGGGATATGAAGTGCAAATCACTAGTAGATGGCTAGGTGGAGGAAACATACATGTCCACTGTCTTGGAGTTTACAAGCATTTTTATACATCAAGTAAGGAGTAGAGAAAGATATAAGCTGTCTGAAAGAATTTACATTATCTATAGATAAAGGGGTGGTAGAAAATGAATCAGGGCCAGCTCTGGGATAGGCACAGAGTCTGAAAAAAGAAATGTCTGCTCCTGTGAATTGGCTGTCAGCAGCAGTCCCTAAAATCCTCATGTAAAGAAGAAGCAGAGGTCCTGGAGTCCAATGGGGCCTGGCTAGAATAATCTGCAAAAATAGCCCCCTAGAAATTAATCCGAAATTCCAACAGATATAGAGGAAATGTGAGCATTCTTGTTAGTTGGCTCATAGCCATTAACAGACTAACAGTTCTATCTCTTTCTCTCACTTTCTTTCTCTCACTGTCTCTTTCTCTCTTTAATAATTTTCTTCTACGTAAGGAAAGGTAGAGGCAATACTACATCTTACTTCAATTAACTATATTAAAAAAAAACAATCGACTAGGAGAAAAGGGCTCTGATTGGAGAGGGTCAGTGGGAATAGGAGAAACCAGTCAGGGCATGGGGCAGAAAGGGGCAGGTGGTGTTAATGAGACACAAATGGGTCTCACTTGGCAGCATATAGACGTCAGCCATTCTTATCTCAGTAATACCCATTTGCCGTCGCTACTCAGGGCCAAGAACATTGAGTAACTTAGCCACAAGGTGGTGGCTCTCGACCAAAGTTCTTGCAGAAGTTTGTGTTTTCTCCATCAGTCCTCCCAAGGATAAACCCGAGAATCTGAGGAGTCCTGTCTTGTGGAATCAATCCATTGCATTAACAGTTAACTCTGAAAGAATTGTTTGTGAGCAAACTTTTGATGTCATTCAAGTGGATTCAAGTGAGTGTGCCCCCTTACCAGCTAGGTGACCTGGGGCAAGGACCCCTGGATATCTCTACACCTGTTACCACATGATTGTGTTCATCCTAATACCTCACAAAGGGATGTAGGAGGTGGGCACCGTCTGGGTTTAACAACCATATCTTCCTAATTGTGGGATCTTGGTCAAGTGCCATCCATATTCTGTAGGCCTCAGTTTCCTCACTGCGAAGTGGGCAGAATAAGACTGAAGCAGCACTTATAAAAATATTTGTATCATTATGATTATTTCTATTGTTATTTAAAGGTCAAGTCTCATAATAAGAAAACACTTTGTACTAGAATGTTAGTTAAATTTATGGCCAGTGTTTCAGTTTCTTCATATGTACAGAGGATGCTGACAGCCAGTGTGATAGTGTTTGGTACAAGCCCTGAAAGATACCAATGCCTGGATGGAACTGTCCTTTGATGAAGAGCTCAGGAGCCCTATCTTGAGGTCCTCCCATTGGACCTAGGAACCAGGATGGTGATGCTGCCCTCAGGCCCCCTCCCCTGCCATACTGTACATCTTGTGGTTTTCTAGGGGCGCTTTCTTCCCAAGGCCAGTGTGATCACTCTCTCCCTCTTTGGCCACTCTGGAAAGTGCAAGCCTTCTTATTTGGTTTGGCCACTGCATTTGGACAAAGTTTCAGGAGCTTTCCCCCTCACCAGGTAGAACTCTAGTCCACACAATTATTGAGAAATCCAGCCCAGTTTCCAATATAAATCATTTGTTAGTTTCACTTCTGGGTATGAGGTTTACTTGCCCCCAAAGGCTTACTCAGTCTTTTTGCCCTCATGTCTTCAGACCTTGCACTTGAACAGGAGTACAAGAAGATATATCTCAACAACAGAAAGTGGCCGTGGTGTGTGTTCTCCGTTGTCTATGTATTCACCATTCCGATATACCACAGGAAGAAACTGGCACTGTTCTTCCCATTTTCTAGATGAGAAAACGGAGACTCAGGGAGGTGGAAGGACTTTGGCCAGGATGTTAGACTTGGCAGGGGTAAATCTAGAACTCAAGCACAATTCTGTTCTGACACTCTCTCAACTCTATTACTGCTTCAGAGTAATGTTCCTAACACTTGCTAAAACATTTAATTTTTTTGTAATTATTAAGTTACTTTAAAATGTGTTTTGTGCATTCAGTGAAATGCATGCTTCTCTTTAGCTCATGTAATACTTCCTTGAGCAGGCATAGTTATTGTTTGTACTCTGTAAAAGAGGAAACCAATGTTTCTAGGCACTTGCTCAAGGTCACAGTGTTAGTGGGTGGGAAATAAATGCTCCAAGTCTGCTTGCTTCCTAAGCCCGTGTTTTCAGCTGTGTTGCTTGACTATCTCTCACTGGGTTGGTTGGAAAAGAGAGTAGGGAGGGAGGACATGACTGAAGGGACTGGGAGAGCTGAGGAATAAGATGTAGCCAGCTCTATGCATTCTGAGGGTCATGTGTACAGACTTGGGGGAGCTCTGGGGCTGCTGGGAAGCCAAGCTCGGTGTGTTATCTCCCTCACAGGGGTCAGGTGAGACCCATCTGTGACTGCAACAGTGAAGGCAGTGAGGAGCAAAGGAATGGGCTGCACATCTAGTGGGTGCTGACAAAGGACCATGGTACCACTGTGCATCCTCCAGCCTGAGAGGAGGAGGAAACCATGATTTGGTGGATGAGTCACACACAGGGACTGTGGCTCCTGGGGCTTCACTCTCCAATGAGCCTTTTCTTGGAGAGAGTCAGCAACTGGACGCTTTGAGTCAAAACTAACGGTGACATTGTTTCTCGATAGCTGACGTCGGGAGTGGAGTATCTGGTTACTGTGAAGATTAGTCGGACCAAATGCAAAAGGAACAGCACAAAAAGTTACTCGTGCCCCATTCAAGGCAAGAGGAATTTAAAAAAGGTGTGTGGTGGAAGTCATTTGAGAAGAGACTCTTGATTAAGAATGAGAAAGTAAAAAATTTAGAAGTTAACATGAATTGGACATTGACAGCTTTTTCAGCTGTGTGGACTGGGGCAGAGTGGGGCCACAGCCCTAGGGCTGCTTAGGGTGGGAGGAATGCACTCTAGCTGGGCAGTCCCTCACCCAGGGCTGGCATAGGCCTGGACCCAGGCCTCCGGATCACCTGGCCCACTCTTGGCCCTTTAAAATGTGTTTTGTGCATTCAGTGAAATGCATGCTTCTCTTTAGCTCATGTAATACTTCCTTGAGCAGGCATAGTTATCGTCTGTACTCTGTAAAAGAGGAATCCAGTGCTTCTAGGCACATGCTCAAGGTCACAGTGTTAGTGGGTGGGAAATAAATGCTCCAAGTCTGGAATGCTCCAGCATGTTTTTTCCACGGGGATCTTGTTCTGGGGTCAGCTTGCACGCTCCAGGTCCCTGAGGTTTGTCAGGTTGTCTCCTTGTCTTCTAGCCTTTGCCCACCCTTTTCCTGGTCCCTCCTGGTGGCACCACCTACTGACAGATATGAGGGTCTCCCTGTACCTGGGTGCAGATGCAGAACTGGGGTTGGGAGGAGGGCTCTCGAGGCATGTCACTCCAGGTGCCACATGACTGGGCATGCAGATTCCCGGGCAACATTTCTGTTCTGAGCCTGGCATCCCCTCTTCCTCTACTTCATGACTGTGGGCAGAAGCTGCCCACTTATGTGGTCGGTGCACAGCCTCAATGATGGGTTCAGACTCCCTGGTGAGGGCCTGAGAGGCAGGAGCTTTTTGTTTGTCTTCAAAAAATATTTCCTTGACAGCTGATTGTAGTCTTTCTCCTTTCAGAGTTTCATTTGCAATTTTTTGATGTACACTGTGCCCTGGATGAACTATTACCAGCTTTGGAACAACTCCTGTCTGGAGACTTAAATGAGTTTGTGCAAAGATTCTTGATGAAAACTTAGATGTTCGCACTGTGCACTTTCTGTTACAGACTTTTGGACAGACCTCATCACCCTCAGCAGGATCCTGCTACACACCCACTTGCACTCACATACGCTTGCATTTACACTCTCACACCACATTCACAATAAATCCACCCTCTCACACACACATACATGAACTAACTCACACTCTTGCACCTTCGCATAGTACAGTCACACATACATAATCACACACAACACACATACATCCACTCTTACATAAATGCAACTATGCATTCACACACACATTCTCACACTCACTTATGTACATATTCAGTGGTCTTTAGGGTACTGGTGCAACTTGAGCAGAAGGTTGTTAACACTTTACAGGAATCTAAGCCCATATATCTGAGGCAGTTCATTATTTAGGCACATCCTGACTTCTGGCCTAAGCTTGCAGGAGCTCTGTTTCTTCCCTATGCACGTACAACTCTGTGATTGACACATGTCCTGTGTGTCTTAGAGATCCCCAAGATCAAACTCCAGGATCAATGATTCCCTAGAACTCCCAGAACTCAGCATAGAGTCACATTCACAGCTATGATCCCTTATAGTGCAAGGACGCAGAGCAGAATCAGCAAAGGGAAAAAACAAATGAGAAAAAGTCCCAGCAAACCAGGCACAGGCTTCCAGAATCCTCTCTCAGAGTTATGCAGGACTAGCTTATGGCCACACATGTGAAATATCATCTGGTAGGGAAGCTCTTTAGACATTCAGTGCCATGGGCTCTCACTGGACCTGGTCACATGGAAAGCCTTTGCCTAACATGCATTCAAATTTCAGACTCCTACAGGAAAAGCAGATGTTCAGCAAAGATCACATTGTACAATGTAGACACAGTGAGGCCCTTTTATTATTTAAGGGGTTTTATATCAGTGTAGGGAAACTGTTTACCATCCAAATTCCCAGACTCCAGGCAAAGCCAACTTTGCAAGCAGACCTTTCCAAGAACAGTAGTCTCAGACTGACTGAGGGGACTTTTCTTCAGAGAGTTCAGGAACCTTCCGTGTGCTGATTGCTAGTGGGATAAGACCTATGGTGTCTTTCCTCGTTGTCGAGCAGAGAAGGTATATGCTGGATCAGAAATGGGGAGTGGATATGGGCTGAGAGTGTATCATTGGACTAGTTGGTCTCCTCCCCAGGAATAAGTCCCACCAACATAGTCATAATAGAAACTTGAGAGAGGTTTTCCAAAGGGCAAGAATAAACATACAAGCAAAAACCTCAAATATGCCCTAGAGGCCACAGGGAAATGGGAGGAATGAATGGAAGGGTTAAAGGTGTTAAAATTGTTACGCTAAAAAGAGGGAAGCCAGAAGTATTTGGTTTTGCAGATCTAACATCACTGAGCACTGACTGAGTGCCTGGCACTGGCTTGCTGTCCTATGTATCTCATTTGGTCATTATAATAACCCTATTGAACCAGCAACTCTTACCTTCATGATACAAGTGAGGAACCCTTAAAGGTAACCTCTATCCAGATCCTAAGATCCTAGATGAGTATGGCCTATCGGTTGGACTTTTAGGAGGTGGAATCATACAGTATATGTTGTTTTGTTACTGTTTCTTTCACTCAATATATTCCTGAATTCATGTTGTATGCACTTATAGTTCACTTTTATCATTGTGTAGAACTCCATTGTGTAAATATACCACAATTTATTTATCCTTTCTACTGATAATGGACTTTTGGATAGTTTCTAGCTATGAAGAATAAACATATGTACACATCTAATGTTGGTTATATACACATGTTTCTGTTGGGTACATACTTAAGAGTGAAATCATTGGACAATAGCATGTGTATATGTCCAAGCTTTAGCTAATTTACTCAAAATCTTTTAACATTTAAAAATTTTTACTTAATTTACCTCTCTAATGTTGATTACTGACTGAAACCTTGTTTAACTTCTAAGTTCTTTTATATAACTTTTATTTATGTGGTCTAATTGTTTTATTTATATATATTTTATAATATTTTACTAAACCTTATAGTTTTGCTTTAAATTTGAAAAAAATGTTAAATATTTTTTATATTTAATTAGAATTGACATTTAATATTATTTATAATAGTTTCAGGTGTACAGCATAGTAGTTACACATTTATATAATTTATGAAGTGATCTCCCCGATTACTTTGATACCCACCTGTCACTATACTTGGCTATTACAATATTATTGATTATATTCCATATGCTTGACATTCCTGTGACTATTCGGTAACTACAAATTTGTAATTTTTAATCTCTTCACCTTTCCCACCCTGGCCCCCAAGCTCCCTCTCATCGGGCAATCACTAGTTCTCTGTATATATGAGTCTGTTTCTGTTTTGTTTGTTCAATTATTTTATTCTTTAGATTCCACATACAAGTGAAATCATATGGTATTTGTCTTTCTCTATCTGACTTTTTCACTTAGCATAATGCCCTCTAGGTCCATCTACATCATTGCAAATCATAAGATTTAATTTTTTTTATGGCTGAGAAAATTCCATTATATATAAGTATCACATCTTCTTTATCCTATTGTCTATTGATAAGCACTTAGATTGCTTCCATATCTTGGCTATTGTAAATAAAGCTGCATTGAACATAGGGTAGCATATATCTTTTAGAATTGGTGTTTTGAACTTCTTTGGATAAATACTCAGAAGTGCAATTGCTGTGTTGTAAGGTAGTTCTATTTTTGATATTTTCAGGAACTTCCAAACTGTTTTTCATAGTGGCTGTAACCTATTTACAATTTCACCAACAGTGCACAAGAGTTTCCTTTTCTTCACATCCTTGTCAGCATGTTGTTTCTGATTTACTGATGATAGCCAGATGTGAGGTGATATCTCATTGTGGTTTTAATTTGCATTTCTTTGATGATTAGTGATGTTGGACATCTTTTCATATGTTTATTGGCCATCTCTATGTCTTCTTTGGAGAAATGTCTATCCAGGCCTTCTATCCATTTTTGAATTGGATTGTTTGTTTGTTTATTTGTTTGTTTTGGTTTTGAGCTGTTTGAGTTCATAACAGATTTTGGATATTATCAGATGTATCATTCAGTAGGTTGTCTTTACATTTTGCTGATGGTTTCTTTTGCTGTGTAAAACCCTTTTAGTATGATGTAGTCCCATTTGCTTATTTTTTTTGTTTGTTTGTTTCCCTTGCCCAAGGAGATATATCAGAAAAAATTTTACCAAGAATAATATCAGAGAGTTTACTACCTATTTTATTTTGGGAGTTTTACAGTTTCAGGTCTTACATTTAAGTCTTTAATTAATTTTGAGTTTATTCTTGTATATGGCATAAGAAGGTGGTCCAGTTTCATTTTTATTTTTGCATTTATTTGTCCAGTTTTCCCAATACTATTTATTGAGTAGATTGTCTTTACCCCACTGTATATTCTTGCCTGCTTTGTCATAGATTAAATGACCTTACAGGTGTGGGTTTATTCAGGGCTCTCTATTCTCTTACATTAACCTATATGTCTGTTTTTGTGCCAGTATCATGCTATTTTGATTACTATAGCCTTGTAGTATAGTATAGTTTGATACCAGGTAATGTAACACTTTCAACTTTGTTCTTCTTTGTCAATATTGCCATGGCTATTCAGGATAGTTCATGGTTCTATATAAATTTTTGGATTATTTGTTCTAGTTCTGTGAAAAATGCCATCGGTATTTTGATAGGGATTGCAATGAACCTATAGATTGCTTTGGGTAGTATGGATATTTTAAAGATGTTAATTCTTTCTATGCATAAGTATGCAATGTGATTCTATTTATTTATCTTAAATTTCTTTCTTCAGTGATATAACTTTCTGAATACAAATCTTTTACCTCCTTGGTTAAATTTATTCATAGGTATTTTTTTGATGCAATTATAAATGGGATTGTTTTCCTAATTTCTCTTTCTGATAGTTCATTTTTGGTGTATAAAAATGCAACCAATTTCTAAATGTTAGTTTTGTATTTTGCTACTTTACTAAATTTATTCATCAGTTTAAATAATTTTTTGGTGGAATCTTTAGGGTTCTTGATATACTTCATGTCATCTGCAAATAATGACAGTTTTACATTTTTTTTCCAATTTGGATGCTTTTTATTTCTTTTTCTAGTCTGATTGCTGTGGCTAAGACTTCCAGTACTATGCTGAATAAAAATGGTGAAAGTGGACAGTGTTGTCTTTTTCTGATCTTAAAGGAAATGCTTTTAGCTTTTCTTTTGTTGAGCATGATGTTAGCTGTGGATTTGTCGTATATGGTCTTTATTGTGTTGAGGTATGTTTCTTCTGTTTACACTTTGCTGAGAGTTTTTATCATAATTTGATGCTGGATCTCTTCAAATGCTTTTTCTGCATCTATTGATATGATCATGTGATTTTTATCTTTCATTTTGTTTATGTGGTATATCACAACAATTGATTTGTGAACATTGAATCAACCTGCAACCCAGGAATAAATCCCACTTGATCATGGTACATAATCTTTTAAAAGTATTGCTGAATTCGTTTTGCTGATATTTTGAGGATTTTTTGCATTTATGTTCATCAGGGCTATTGGCCTATAGTTTTCTTTTTTCTTAATGTCTTTGTATGGTTTTGGAATGAGGGTAATAGTGGTCTTGTAAAAAGAGTTAGAAAGTCTTCCCACCTTTTGAATTTTTTGAAATAGTTTGGGAAGAATAAGTATAAATTCCTCTTTGAATATTTGATAAAATTCACCCATGAAGCCATCCAGTCCAGAACTTTTGTTTTTTTGGTAGATTTTTGATGACTGATTTGATTTCATTGGTGGTAATTGGTTGGTTCAGAATTTCTGTTTCTTCTTGACTTAGTCTTGGGATCTATCTATCTATCTATCTATCTATCTATCTATCTATCTATCTATCTATCCATCCATCCATCCATCCATCCATCCATCCATCCATCCATCCATCTATCTATCTATCTATCTATCTATCTATCTATCTATCTATCTATCTATCTATCTAGAAATACATTCATTTCTTCCAGGTTGTCCAATTTTTTGGTGTATAATTGATTGTGGTATTTTCTTATAATCATCTGTATTTCTGTGGAGTTCATTGTTACTCTTCTTCCATTTCTGATTTTAATTATTTAGGACCTTTCTCTTTTGTCTTGATGCACGTGGTTAAAAGTTTCATTTATCTATCTATCTATCTATCTATCTATCTATCTATCTATCTATCATCTATCTTTTAAGTTATATGAGTTAACATTGGTTAATACAATTATATAATTTTCGGGTGTACATTATAATTTGACATCTACATATTTTATTGTGTGATTACCACTCTGAGTCCAGTTTTCTTCAGCTACTATATATTTGATCCCCTTTACCCACTTCACCCTCCCCCAATTCCCTATATTTGACCCCTTTACTCTGTCTCCCTCTTTTCTCCTCCCTCACTCCCTACCCTCTGGTAACCACTAGACCATTATCCATGATCTTGAGTCTCTGTTTGCTCTGTTCATTTGTTGCTTTTAGGTTTATATCCCACATATAAGTGATATCATGTGCTTTTCAACTTTTTCTGTCTGGCTTATTTTACTTAGCATAATTATCTCAAGGTCTATCCATGTTGTTTCAAATGGCAGTACTTCATTCCTTCTTATGGTTGAGTAATATTCCATTCCTTCTTTAACCAATCATCTGTCTTAGGACACTTTGGTTGCATCCATGTCCTAGCCACTGTGAATAATGCTGCTATGAACATTGATGTGTAAATATCTTTTTGGATATGGGTTTTCAAGTCTTTGAGGTAAATACTAAATAGAGGGATTGCTGGATCATATGGTAGATCAATTCTTAGTTTTTTTTTGAGGCACCTCCATCCTGTTTTCCATAGTGGCTGTACCAGTTTGTAGTCCCACTGGCAGTGTGAGGGTTCCTTTCTCTCTGCATCCTCTCCAACATTTGTTATCACTTGTCCTGTTGATTATAGCTATTCTAACAGGTGTGAGATGGTATCTCATTATGGTTTTGATTTGCATTTCCCTAATAGCTAGCGATATTGAGCGTCTTTTCAAATATCTGTTGGCCATTTGTATGTCCTCTAGGGAGAAATGTCTGTTCAGATCTTCTGCCCAGTTTTTGATTGGATCATTTGTTTTTTTGCTGTTATTGAGTCGTATGAGTTCTTTGTATATTTTGGAGTTTAGGCCCTTATCAGAGGTGTTGCTTGCAAATAATTTTCTCATTCAGATGGTGATGATTTCTTTTGCTCAGCAGAAGCTTTTTAGTTTGAAATGGTCCTGTTCATTTATTTTAGCGTTTACTTCCCTTACCTTTGAGGTCAAATTCATAAAATCTCCTTTAAGTCCTAGGTCCTTGAGATTTGTTCCTATGTTTTCTTCTACACATTTTATTATTTCAGGTCTTACGTTTCGGTCCTTAATCCATTTTGAATTAATTTTGGTGTGTGGTGATAGACAACAGTCTAGAATCTTTTTTTTTTTTTTTTTTTTGCAGTTGGCTTTCCAGTTTTCCCAGCACCATTTATTGAAGAGGTTTGCCTTTCTCCACTGTATGTTTTGGGATTTTTTGTTGAAAATTATTTGCCCATATAAATATGGGTTTACTTCTGGACTCTCGATTCTGTTCCACTGGTCTGTGTGTCTGTTCTGCTGCCAATGCCATACCACTAAGATTACTGTCACTTTGTAGAATAATTTGAAGTTGGGCAGAGTGATACCTCCAGCCTCGTTTTTTTTTTGTTTTGTTTTTTTCTTTTCAGGATGGCTTTGGCAATTCGGGATCTTTTGTGCTTCCATACAAATGTGATGATTTTTCATTCTATTTATTTAAAAAATGCTGATGGGATTTTGATGGGGATTGCATTAAATCTGTATAATGCTTAAGTAATAAGGTCATTTTAATTATGTTGATTCTTTCATTCTAAGAACATGGATTATATTTCCATTTCTTTGTATCTTCTTTGATTTCTTTTAATAGGGTCTTATAGTTTCTATTATATAGGTCCTTCACATGTTTCATTAAATTTATTCCTAGGTATTTTATTCTTTCTGTTGCAATTGCAAAGGAATTATTTTTTCCACTTTTTTTTCTGACACTTCATTATTAGAGTATAGGAATGCTATGGATTTTTGAACATTGATTTTGTATCCAGAGACTTTACTGTATTTGCTTATTGTTTCTAGTAGTGTTCTTGTGGAGTCTTTAGGGTTTTCTATACAGAGAATCATGTCATTCACAAATTGTGATAGTTTGACTTCTTTGTTTCCTATTTGGATGCCTTTTATATCTTTCTTTTGTCTGATTGTACTTGCTAGGACCTACAATGTTATATTGAATAAGAGTGGTGATAGTAGACAGCCTTGCCTTGTTCCTGATTTTAGAGGGAAGGTTTTTAGTGTTTCACCATTTAAATATAATGTTGGCTGAGGGTTTGTCATAGATGGCCTCTATTTGTTAAGGTATTTTTCTTCTATACCGAGTTTATTAAGTGGTTTGATCACAAATGGGTGCTATATCTTGTCGAAGGCTTTTCCTGTATCTATTGATATAATCATATGATTCTTATTTTTTAATTTGTTTGTGTGGTGTATCACATGAATCAGTTTGCATATGTTGAACCATCCCTGTGCCTCTGGGATGAAGCCCACTTCATAGTGGTGTATAATCTTTTTAATATGTTGCTGTATTTGGTTTGCGAGTATCTTAATTAGGATTTTGCATCTATGTTCATGTAGTTTTCTTATTTTGTGTTATCTTTACTAGGTTTGGTATCAGAGTAATATTGGCCTCATAAAATGAGTTGGGAAGTATTGCCTCCTCTTCGATTTTTTGGAAGAGTTTTAGGAGGACAGGTATTAAATCTTCTTGGAATGTTTGGTAGAACTCACTGGTGAAGCCTTCTGGTCTTGGACTTTTACTTTTTGGTAGGTTTTTGATGATTGTTTCAATTTCCATATGCTGGTTATTTTGTTTAGATTTTTCCAATCTTCTTGATACAGTCTAGGAAGGTTATATTTTTCTAAGTACGGGTCCACTTCTTCTATGTTATTAAATTTGTTATTAAATACTTTTTCAGAGTATTCTTGTGTTATCCTTTGTATTCTGTGATGTCGGAATACAATGTCTTTCATCTCTGATTTTGTTTGTTTGTGTCTTTTCTCTCTTTTTTTTAGTGAGTTCAACCAGGAGTTTGTCAATTTGATTAACCTTCTCAAAGAATCAGCTCCTCATTATATTTATTTTTTCTATTTTTTTATTTTCAATTTCATTTATTTCTGCTCTAATTTTTGACGATTTCTTTTCTTCTGCTGACTTTAGGCCTCATTTGTTATCCTTTTCTAGTTTTTTAAGATGAAGCGTTAGGTTGTTTATTTGGGTTCGTTCTTGTTTTTGAAAATAGGCCTGTAATGATATGAGCTTTCCTCTTATGACCGCTTTTGCCGTGTCCCAAAAGTTTTAATATGTTGTACTATCATTAGCATTCATTTCAACGTATCTCTTGATCTCTTTTACTTCTTCCCTGACCCACTTATTCTTCAGTATCATGTTGTTTAATCTCCATGTGGTTCTTCCTGCTTTCTTTTGCAGTTGATCTCTAGTTTTAAAGCATAATGATCAGAGAATATGGCTGGCATGATTGCAACCGTCTTATATTTGTTGAGGCTACTTCTGTGTCCAGTATGTAGTCTATTCTTGAGAATGTTCCATGTGCACTAGAGAAGAATGTATAAGCAGCTGTTTTGGGATAGAAGACTCTGTAAATGTCAATTAAATCTAGTTAGTCTAATGTGTCATTTAAGGATGTTACTTCTGTATAGATTTTCTGTTTGGATGATCTGTTCATATTCGCCAGTGGGGATTTAGATTCCTTACTAAGATCATGTTTTGGTCTATTTCTCTCTTTAGTTCTGTTAGTAATTGCTTTATATATTTCAGGGCTCCCTTATGGGAATATAGATATTAATAATTGTAATGTCTTTTTGGTGCATGATTCCTTTTATCATTATGAAGTGTCCTTCAGTATCTTTCTTTACCTTTTTTATTTTGAAGTCTGTTTCATCCGATATTGGTACTGCTACTCCTGCTTTTCTCTGAATACCATTTGCTTGAAATATCATTTTTCACCCTTTCACTTTAAGCCTATATTTGTCTTTGTAGCTGAGATGTGTCTCTTGGAGGCAGCATATGGTTGGGTTTTGTTTTTGGATCTATTCTGCAATGCTGTGCCTTTTTATTGGTGAGTTCAGTCCATTTACATTTAGGGTGATTATTGAAATATGAGGTCTTCTTATAGCCATTTTATCTTTTGCTTTCTAGTAGCTCGGTGTTTCCTTTGCTTCCTTGTCCTTCTGTTTCTGTTTTCTTGATTTTGGTTGGTTTTGTGGGGTTTGCCTCTCTTTCTTTTTGTTTCATGTTATATACTTCAGTTCTGAATCTTTGGTGTGTGGTTGCCATTACGAATATGTAAAGGATAGTTATGTATATACAGTCATTCATTTTCTTCTGCGTAATGCATATCTCCATTCCCTTTTGCAAATTTGGATTTTTGAATCCTCCTCTTTTCAGTCATTTTTATCTTGGTTTTCCCTATGTATGCTGAATGTTCATTACTATCTTGCTATAGCAATTATCTTCTTATTTATGCTTATACTGTCCTTTCTTAGTAAGGGTTGCACTCTGCTTCTATTTGCCTGATAGTCACTTTACTCCTAATTATGTATTTTTTTGTTTTGTTATTTTTTTAAATGAGTTGACCTCTTTCAGTATTTTCTCTAGTGCAGGCCTCATAGTGAAGAATTCCCTCAATTTTTGTATGTCTGGCAAGGTCTTAATTTCTCCTTCATATCTAAAGGAGTGCTTAGCTGGAGACATTATTCTAAGCTGGTAGTTCCTTTCACTTACTAGTTTAAATATGTGATTTCATTTTTTCTGGCTTGTAATGTCTGCGCTGAGAAGTCTGAAGATAATCTAATGGGTTTTCCTTTATAAGTTGCTGTGTTCTTCTCCCTGGCTGCCCTGAGAATTCTGTCTTTATCATTGATTTTGATAATTTTAATACAATGTGTCTTGGAGAAGACCTTTTTGGTTGAGGTAATTGGGTGTTGTGTTGAGTTCTTGAATTCCAAGCTCCAGTTCATTCCTTAGATTTGGAAAATTCTCATCAACCATTTGTCTGAAAATGCCTTCTAGTCCCTGCTCCTTTACGTTGCCTTCAATAATGCCCATTTTTCTTATGTTTCCTCTCCTGATGGTATCAGTTAGTTCTTGCATTTCTCTTTCATTATTTTTTATTTTTCAATTTCTCTCTTCTTCCTTCTGGTTTATTTCTAGATTTCTGTCTTGGATATCACTGATCCTTTCCTCCATTTGGTCGATTCAATTTCCAAAGTTTGCTATTTCATTTTTCAATTCTTGCAGTGTGTACTTCATTTCCAAAAATTCTATTTGGTTCCTTTGTAGTGTTTTAATCTCCTTGCTCTGCTCATTTAGTTGTTTTTCAATTCCTGAAAATTCTGATATGAGTTGTTTGGATCTCACTGAGTTTTTTCAGAAGTGCCATTCTGAATTCTATTATTTAAATTGCATATTTCTGTGTGTAGAAGCCTATTTTCTGGATATTTTTCTCTTTCTTTCTGAACTGCCTTGTCATCTTGGTTTTTCATGGTGTTTAACGGACTATTTCTGTGCCTGGGCTTTAGTGGAAGTGCATTCTGTTGTTTTTCTACAAAGATTTATTATATAAAGGTCTCTCTTTAGCCTACTAGTGTCCAGTAGGTGGCGTCTAAGCCTCTTGGATCTCTGCTTTATATAAAGCCTAAATGTCTTTTTTTATTTTATTGTAGATAATTAAGCATAATTGCTACTCTCAGTCCCTGTCAGTGTTATCAACAGCTTGGGTAGCCTTTGCTCAGATTCCCCTGGGGCTCTGTGTGTGCTGGGTCTCAGATGGCATGGGGGTAGGGGCCCCCTGGGTTGGGAATTGGGGGCTGAGGCTCAGCCTCAGTTTTGCAACCTGGGCCAGTAAAAATCAACTGTTGTTTCTCTGTGGTCCTGTCCTACTTCTCTGCTTTCTGCCCTGATGACTGGGCCCTGATGCTGGCTGCTAGAAGTTCCGGCACTTCCAGGCAGGCTGATCAGGGAAGTAGCCACACCTTCACTCCTCTCCCTCTTCCTTCAAGGAGCTCCAGAGGTTGCAAGAGGCAGCTTATTTCTCTGAGTCCACTGCCCAACATCCAGTGTTTTGACCTGTGGTAGCTCTGATGCTCAGCTCCCACGCTCAGACGTTTTGGTGTTTTTTGTTGAGTTTTAGGTGTTCCGTTTACTGTTGTTTCAGGGGGAGAGATCTCGGGATATCTCTCACTCTGCCATGTTTCCTCGCTGTCTCCTGGTTAAAAGTTTTAAATCAAATTTGTTTATCCTTTCAAAGAACCAACTCTTGGTTTTATTGATCTTTTGTATTGTGTTTCTAGACACTATTTTGTTTATTTCTAAGGAAACAAAATATGTTTATCTTATCTTTATTGTTTCCTTCTTTTTTCTCACTTTAGTCTTTGTTTGCTGTTCTTTTTCTAGTTCATTTAAGTGTAAGGTTAGATTACTCATTTGATTGTTTTGTTTGTTCGTTTCTTCAGGTAGGCCTGTTGCTATGAATTTCCCACTTAGAATTGTTTTTGCTGTGTCCCACAGATTTTGAGTCATTGTGTTTTCATTTTTATTTGCCTCAAGAGTCTTTTGATTTCTTTCTTGATCTCATTGTTAACTCATTTATTGTTTAGTAGCATGTTATTTAGCCTTCATGTGTTTGTGTACTTTTCAGTTTTTTTCTGTAATTGATTTCTAGTTTCATACATTACGGTCAGAAAAGTTGCTTCATATGATTTTAATCTTTTAAAATTTACTGAGACTTATTTTGTGGACTACCATGTGATCTATCCTGAAAATGTTTCATGTGCAGTTAAGAAGATTGTGTATCTATGTTTTGGGCTGATATATTCTGAAAATATTAATTAAATCCATCTGGTCTAGTGTATCATGTAAAGCTTCTGTTTCCTTGTTGAATGTTTGTCTGGAAGATCTAAAGTTCCCTACTCTGACTATTTTACTGTTGATCTTTCCCTTTATGTTGGTTGATATTTGCTTTATATATTTAAATGTTCCTATGTTGGTTGCATAAATGTTTACTATGGTTATGTATTATGTAATATCCTTCTTTGTCTTTCATGACAGTCTTAGTTTTAAAGTATTTTGTCTAATATAAGTATTGTTACCCCAGCTTTTCCTTTTTTACATTTCTATTTCTGTGAAATATCTTTTTCTATCTCTTTACTTTCAGTCTCTGTGTACCTTTGTATCTGAAGTGGGTCATCTCTTGTAGATATCATATGTGTGGGTCTTATCTTCTTATCCATTCAACTATTCTATGTCTTTTGATTGGAGCATTTATTCCATTTACATTTAAAGTGATTATTGACAGGTATATAGTTATTGCCATTTTATTATTTATATTTATGTACCCCTTCTTCTTCTTAAAGAAGTTTCTTTAACATTTCTTGTGATATTGGCTTGATAGTGATGAATTCCTTTAGCTTTTTCCTGTCAGGGAAGCTCTTTATCTCACCTTCATTTTTAATTATTAGCCTTTCTGGATAGATTAGTCTTGGTTGTAGGTCCTCATTTTTGAATATTTTGTACCAATCCCTTCCGGCCTGAAAAGCTTCTGTTGAAAAATCTGCTTATAGTCTTGTGGAAGATTTCTTGTTAATAACTAGTTATCTTTCTCTTGCTGCCTTTCAGATTCTCTCTGTGTCTTTAATGTTTGCCATTTTAATAATGATGTGTCTTTGTGTGGGCCTCTTTGAGGTCCTCTCAGTTGGGACTTTGTGCTCCCTGGACTTGTATGGCTATTTCCTTTTCCAGGTTAGGGAAGGTTTCTGTCATTGTTTCTTCAAATAGGTTCTCTATACCTTGCTTTCTCTCTTCTTTTTCTGATCCCATTATGGTGCGAATGTTGTTACTCTTAATGTTGTCCCAAGGAGCTTTAAAATTTCCTCATTTTTTTTGATTCTTTTCTTTTTGTTGTTCCAATAGATTGTTTTCTGCTACCTTACCTTCCAAACTGTGATTTGATTCTCTGCTTCATCTAATCTACTGTTGATTCCATCTACTGTATTCTTTATTTCAGTTAATGTATTCTTCACTTCTGACTGGTTCTTTTATGTGGTTTCTCTGTGTTTACCATCTCCTTGTTGAAGTTCTCACTGAGATCATCTATTCTCCTGAGTTCATTGAGCATCCTTATAACCAGTGTTCTGAACTCCGTACCTGGTAGGTTGCTTGCTTTCATTTCTTTAGCTCTTTTTCTGGAGTTTTCTTTTGTTCTTCAGTTGGGACATACTTCTTTGTTTTAACATTTTGGCTACCTCTCTCCTGGTTTGTTTCTATGTATTAGATAGATTTGCTATGTCTCCCATTCTTGGCCAGATGGCCTTATGTAGTAAGTGCCTTTTGTGGCCCAGTGGTACAATCTCTTTGATCGCTCATGCTGGGTGCTCCAGTAGTGTCCCTAGTGTGGGTTGTGTGTGCTCTCCTATTGTAGTTAGGCTTTGATTGCTGTTGGCATGTCTGTGGGTGGGATTGACTCTCAGGTTTATGGGCAGTGAGGACTGGCCATGCCCACAGTGTATAAGATGATATATATGGAGTGGGATCTGCCTCAGTGAGCTCATGTGCCTTTTGAGATCACCCTTAGGTGCTAATCAGGTGGTGTTTCATTGTGGTCTGACCCCAGCCTCTGGATGTGTTGATTCTGGGTCTCCTTGGGAGGGGCTCCCATGCAGGCCACGGTCAGCCTTTGCTTGTGACCTGCCCAGGGCTACCTGGTAGGAACAGCAAAGTGATCTGCAGTTGGTCTCTTCTTGTGCTAGACCTGGAGGCACGTGGGAAAGTCTGTGCTGTAAACCAAGGTCAGCTCCCATAAGTACTGGGCCTATGGCAGCTTAGCTGAAGGCTTGGGGCACCTTAAGGCCTAAAGCTGCATGTCAACTGCCTGTAAGTTTATGCATCTGAGAATTCCTCAGGCAGTGCATGAATTTGGTCAGATGGGGTCCCAGGAAGTCACAAAGTTGTGGCTGGTCATGTTCCCCAAGTTAATGCAAATTCAGATTTCACGCCAGTGTTGAGCCCGTGGCCATTCATAAAAGTCTCAGACCACTAGAACCCTCCTTAGGCCTGTAGAAACTCAAGATTTGTTTAAGAAATACTGGAGATCAGGTCAAGACTGGTTGCCTGCCACCAGAGCCCTGCAAATAGTTGTTGAAAGAGCCTCCTGCTGAGAGGTCAGGGTGGGGCTGGTTGCCTAGTCATGAAAATGCCTCCAGCAACTTCCTTTGTATATCTCAGACTTGGGATGAGATGCTGATAACCTGGAAATGTTAACTAATATGTACAGATAAAAATTCCTCAATAAAAGCTTGTTCTCTCTAGGCAAGGTGCCAGGAAAGGGACAGCCCAATAAGGACAGAAAACATTTAGGCAACAATGCTGTGCTTCAGCCAAACACCACAAGAAAAAAAGAAGCTCAACAATACCCAGCAAAGGTTAAGTAGGGAGCCTAGACTTTCACCCTCTTGAGGCTATAATGAGGAGCTCAATACCTACTTTGAGATGGTGTCAGAGAAGGCCAAGTATGGAGTTAGGACTTTCATCCCCATTGGGTGGCAACAAGCCCCCACTCCCTGTGACGATAGTAAGGACCCGTGGAAAGCCTGGACTTCTATTTATCTCTACTGAAGAAGTATCAGAGGACACATGCAGTGATGATCTCTCT